>JAYESA010000003.1:56482198-56690662 GCA_036927795.1 Iris macrosiphon
CTCCGGAGAAGGGGTACTACTGATAGCTTCGTTTTCGCAGCAGAGGTGGTAGTTAACATCTGTATGGAGTTCCTTCGTTTGCGGTTTGAAGCAGCCCAGTAGAATTTTTTTGTATTTCTGTCCCCATTCTTCAACCAAGAAATTCTTGATCTTTGCATCCAGTAAATTTTTTGCTCATGTAGTAGTTTATTTAGAGTAATACTAACAGCCTTCTCTTTTAACATCCTGTCCTGGGTGGGAGGTAATTCCTGTAAAAGCAATATCTCTTCTTCATGTACCTTAATATCTGCTTTGAGTTTTCCCAAGCTCTATTTTCCCCAAGTTTTGAGTGCAAACATGAGGCTCTTGAGTTTGGAGGGAAGTTCAACATCTTGAGGATTGCATTGCCAGCTATTTGATATAATACTATCAAAGTCTTCCTCTAAAGTCTAAGAAGCCTCAAAGCGTGCTGGATATCTTCTTCGAATAGCACTGGTGGTAAGTTTTACAAGTATGCGATTATGATCATTGTTCAAACAGGGTAGATGGATTACTCCTGCATGATGGTATATATATATAGATCTCCATGTTTGGTCTGAAACAGCTCTGTCCAATCTCGCTGTTACTATTTGATTAGCTTCACGTTGGTTGGACCATATAAATACTGGTCCCACATAAACCAGTTGATAAAGGGTTTGTGCTGATGGTGTTTGAATCTGCTCCCTCCAAATTTTTCCTATGTTTGAAGAATAGAGTTAAGGTCTCCAATACTCATCCACGGATCTGCAAGGGAGGATGTAAGAGATTCTAGATCATCCTAGAAGAGTTTTTTGACTTCGACCAGTAGGGGACCATATATGTAGAGGAGGTTTTAGGCTGGTCCGAAGGAATCTTTGTGGATATAGAGATGGATGCAATTCTTGGATAGAAGCAAAAGGCCTCTTGACCTGCCGGCAGAAGAAATGGCAATGCTATGATCAAACCCAAGTGGTTTAGTCAAAGAAAGTGCAAACCTATCCGTACACTTGGTCTCTATAATGAACGCGATTAACGGTCGTGTTGCCCGAAGGAACAAATACGATAATTAATTGTTGTATGCCATTATCTTTTGCCTTATAGAAACATGGGGATGAGTTAGTCGTTCCCCCCTCTAAGAGAATGATTAAATCCAAAAAATTTATTGGAGATAAAACTAAATAAACAATCTTCATATGCATAAATTTAAAATAGAAAATTTTCTACAAATAACGAAAGAAACAACTTTGACTAAATTTTAGAAGTCACATATATAGGACCGTGTATGGCAACCTTAGAGGGGGGTGAGTAGAGTGCAGTGGAATAATCTACCTAATTAAAAATTAAGCAAAGTAAAGGAAGTAAATATCTAGCAGTGTATATGTAATAATAAAGTAAGAGAAAGAGAGAGCAAACGCAAACACCGCAATGTATACTGGTTTCCCTCTGAGAAGACTAGTCCAGTCTCAAGAACTCTTGCTCAGAGTTTTATCTACTATAATCACCAATAGTGAATCACAAGTCTTGATTCGAAGGCTTGCCGACTTCTTTACACCACAAGTTTTGATCCGAAGTCTCACAACTTCACACACTACGAGTTTTGATCGAAGGCTCGCAATTTTACACAGAAGAGGGGCTTGATGAACCAAGCTTTTTATAACTTTGTAGACTTCTAGACCGAGACCGCACTTGGCATTAAAAGAATGGGAGTTGATCTTGGAGATAAGAAAGTTTAGTCTCTGAGGATTTACTCACTATAGGATAGAAATATTGAGAATGATTGAGTGAGTAAGAATATGAAAATTTAACTCTATTTATAGGTTATTACCAAACCGAGTTCGGCCAGAATTTGGTAGGGAATATTTGAATTTTCGAACGTTGGAGGCCAAAAAATCAGGGATATAACAACTGGATGATTTCATACTAAAAGGGTAACCAAGTTTGGTACTAAATTGGGGCAAATTCAGTCCGAGTTCGGTTAACCTGTTTTAGGTAGATCCAAGTTTGTATGTGGACTAGTTTGGTAGATAGGTTCAAGATATATTTGGCCTAATTTCTGGGTAGATGGGTTTTAAGCTATTTGATTGGACTGAGTTGCTTTCTAGTTGCCAATGTGACTCGACTTACAAAAGTCCTAGACTCAAATAAAATATCAAATTACATATGAAAACCAAGAGCACTGATGACGCCAAACTTCTGAAACATTTGCTGACTTGAAGACGTTTTTTTCCTTTGACGGTAGTTGTCCAAAGATAACCACATCTAGAAATTTGAATACTTTTCAGGGGCTTCGCCCCCGAACCCCCACGAGGGTAACTGCCCCCTCGACCCTCGTTCGCTGTCTGGACAGCGGAACCCCCCGGTGCGAGGCTCCAGATAAGTCAAAGGCAGTTGGACAAAATCTTCTGGTATAACGTCGTCTTTTGCTCATCGTCATATAGCATATGTCCATTGCTTATCTTGCTTATTTTTTCTGTAAGTACATGTTAGACGAACCAAAAAATATACAGAAGCAAATATTACATATCTTGATAATGTTGAGTTTAAGTAGAATATACTATAGTGATTGATCGATTACCATAATGCTAAACTTAATCGATTAGCCATATTCAAAAACTCAACATAAACATTGTGCCAACAACATAGTGATTCTCGATGTTAGGAAAATGTCCATACTATCCCATTTATACTAAATTTTATTGTGTGAGTATACATTTGGACCATCCATTTTGCATATAGGGACTTTTGACCGACTGTAAATGCATTTATTATTACAAATGTTGTAATATTTATATTATTTTTAACGTTTATTTTGTTGTAAATGATGCAACTTGGTGAATAAGTGATGGAAAAGGGTAGATAAATGTTGCATTATTTAACATAATTATTGGACCATTTGTTGTAACCAAAATAATTGTAATACTATTTAATGCAGATTTTATTGCAGAAAATTTTCAATTACATCCAACCAAATAATTGTAAAACCAATTCTTGGTTTTGAGATTGCTACTATTTTGTTTTTAAATTGACAGCAAAAACAACTTTTGACAATAGATGAGAGACTATTGTTAAAAACTACCCATAAGTTGAAATATTTTTCAAAAAAAAATAACAAGTCGTTGTTACCAAACATATTTGGACCGTTTTTCAAGAAAATAAACATAAACAACTTCCAATAAGCTTCTCTCAGATATAAAAGAAGCTTAGATTTTATTTGGTTATAATTTTCAACATTTAGTCAACACTCGAGAGATACTAGTAAATTCACGTACCTTGCATGTAAAATAATTTTTATTCTAATATTATTATAAAATTGTTTAGATATTTAAATATGTTTGAATTAAGATTTTTTATATATATGTTTAGATTTTAATTAGGATTCTATACATATTTAATTATATTTAAATTATAATTTGTTATGGATATATATCTACTTTTAATAAAATATCTTGAAAACGGCTAGTCGTTTAAGCTGTACGTATATCCTTGCATAATTAAAAATAAAAAGTAATTTTTTAACTAATTGTTTAATTACGTAATATTGTCTAACTATAGCCAAACATTTCTTCTAACTCATGTGGTTAGGGTGGGTGGCATTCTCCTTGGTTTCTTAGGTTCGATTTCTCATGACATTATTTATAACAAATTAAAAAAAATTCCAACAATTTTTTTACGTAATATTTGTTGGGAACCGTACACGCTCTGCAAGAATTTTGACACTGTGTCTGAAAGTGCCAGCAGCGAAAACTTTAGGCTAACCTACCTGAGATAACCAACACCTGTCTAACGAACACCAAGCATAAATAAAGACAAGTATATGGCGGTGACTACGTCACCTGGACAAATCCCAACCTTTATAACTAAGGTAAAATTACAAGATTGACAGAATCAATGTTTAACCCTTTGTCCTAATAGATTCAACTCCTTCACCATACGTAAGAAGAAAAAAAAAAATTTATCACTACCATATTTTCTAGGAAAGGATATTTTAGTAATTTTCCTATTTAAATAATTATTGTGCTTGATAAATAATTAATTGTTGTATTATTTAATTATTGTTAGATGTTAGTTATTTAATTTGGACTTGTGTTAGTGGACCTAACTAGTTTAGTTTGGACCAATGGACCAACATGAATTAATTAGTTAAACTTAGCCCATTTAGAAAGTCCATTGTTAAAGAGATGAATTAAATTAATTAAATCATTAGACTAGAAGCTTCCTTCCTTAATTATTTCTTTATGAGAGGCCCCAAGGGGTATAATGGACATTACATGATTACTTGAGGGAGAGGAATAGGGGCCGGCCTATATAAGTAGAGGGGAAAAATTTTCTCTCCTCTTTTTTATTCCAAATTTAGATCTAGAATTTCCCACTAACAAATTCCTTCTTTCCCACTTTATTTTTCTACCAAAATTCATTCCAATTCCTTCCCAAATCACCATTAGAGACTTGAGAAGTAAGGATCTAGAAGGAGGAAGTAAGGATCTACAAAGAGGAGGAAGGATCTATAATTTGGAAGCAATTTTATCTCAATTGGAGGTTTCATTGGGAATCCATCTCCCAATAGGTACAATTCAGTTTTTCCCCTAAAATAGCTTCTAAATCTGAGATATAACCATGAAAAATTAACCCATATGAATATACTACCCATAGGATTTGGTTTTGTGTTCATAGGAGGCATATTGAGAAAGTTATGGTACTTTTTTGTCAATTTTGGAAGAATTACGATAATGACATTTGTTGTGTGTCAATTGATCCTATAGATCAATTTGGCATGCGTTTATGTGTTTGGGGCTAGTGTCGTATCCACAATTAGGTATGTGTAGGTCGTATTCCAACAATTTGGCGATACGTGTTGATTTGGGGGTTTTTTCCTCCGACACGGGACTTTGTACATGTCGTATTTTGACACGGACATTTAAATCTATATTTGACACTTTGTATTGTTCATAAATATTATATGTGATTTGTTTGTGTCCTTCGAAGTACAATTGGATGTGTGGTGGACTCGTGTCACAAGCGTATCCTAGATCTAGTGGGATACGGTGTGATACTCTTTATATGTTGTGTATTTATTGTAGATCTAAGTATTGTGCTTTTAATTCTTGAGTTATAATTGTGTGTGTATATATATATATATATATATATATATATATATATATATATATATATACACACAATTATAACTCAAGAATTAAAAGCACAATAATTAGATCTACAATAAATACACAGCATATAAAGAGTATATATATATATATATATATATATATATATATATATTATAGTGTATTTGTTTTATTGTTTATTGTATCATAGATCTATGTACTATATATGTACTAAGAGAATATATATATATATAGGTAGCTTTCTTCTATTTGCATTAATACATATGTTATAATATATGTTAGAGATATAAATATATGTATATGTTTTTATACATATATGTGTATATTTAATTAAGTAACTAGACTATTTATAGTTATTATATGACTATTTATATATATGTATTTATATTTATGTATGTGGCTATGTCCTAATATGTATATTATTATAGAGGGTTTATTTATAGTCTAATTGATAATTTTATATATATATATATATATATATATATATATATATATATATATATATATATATATATATATATATATATATATATATATATATTATATAATTTTTGGCGACAGCAGGTTTAATGACAGTCACTGTCATTAATAGCAGCGGATTCAGCAGCAGCCGCTATAGCAGTGGCGGCAGCATTTAATGACACCCGCTACTGTCATTAATAAGCAGTAGCAGCAGCGGGAAAGAGCAGCAGTGGCGACAGTGGAATGGTGACGGTTGCAAACCGTCACCAAAGCAGCGGCAGCAGTACAAGATCCCACAGCAACAGTGGCGGCAGCTTCAGTGATAGCCAGAACTGTCACTAAAGGTAGTGTATCTGAAAATCAGTATTTTTCAACACAGTTTTCAGCGACGGTTTGGTAGATTTATATATATATTGTTTATATACTTATATATATATATATATATATATATATATATATATATATATATATATATATATATATATATATATATATATATATATATGTATATATGTATGTATGTATGTATGTATTAATATTGAGATAATATATTATTATTGCTATATTCCTTATATGTATATATTAGTATATAGTTATATATTATGTATAAGGGTAATTATTATACCAAGGTATTGAGTATTACCTTGTGGAAACCAAGGTAAGTGGGATACTCAAGATACGGGATTTGGGTATCAAGATTGTGATTTTTGTTGAGATACCAAGTTGGTTCAAAACTACGGTACCTATTTGATATGTAAATTGTGATTCTATATTATTATAAATATTGTTTGATATATATATTGAGGTGTTACCTTGGATTCACGTATCCGGAGATACGGTATCCTAATATTTTAAAGATGTGGGTTTCTTGACTTAGATTTTAGTATCTTGACCCAAAATTTTTGAGTTAGAATTGTGCAACCTAAAAATAGATAGTTGACCTTGGTTTGACCATAGTTGACTTAGAGTTGACCATAGTTGACTTTTGACTTAAAATTGACTTATTGACCTAGAAGTTGACTAGTTTAACTTATTCTTTTTTCGGAACCTTGTATTGATGTTGTATTCAATATCTAGGTCTTCGAGGCACCAAGTCATACATCTGTGAGACTATTCTTTGGACTTCAGGCGAGTACATTCTCTGATAGTTTCTCATTTATGATATTATCTATGTTCATTGTATCTAGTGTAGATATCCATGTTCTCTTGACACTATGGTTACACGGATTGGTATATCCGGATCTCGTCATGAGATGTTATTCTTTAGTATATGGTGTATATGGTGCAAGTTTTATTTCATTGGTTATCTTGTACATGTACAGACACCGATTCTCGGGAAGACTAGCTATCTTCTTAGGGAATCTCGTGCCATAGCATACCGTGGTTGGATCTATTATACCAGTCGGGGGTGGAGAGTATTAGTATAGATATGTGATCAATATCCCTATTGTATCAAGTACTGATTACTGAATAGTGTTGATCATACACCGTACATATGATTAGCCAGGCCGCATTGTATCTTGCCCAAGCCGATCACATGTTAAGCTAGTACTCACACACTTAGTCATTAGTATTCTTGTTTCATTGGTATATTGTTCATTATTGTATTTATTCCAGTATTTCTTTATTGTATATATATCTTGTATCTATTGTGCATCTTGTTTATCCATATCTATTTACTGCTACATAGTTTTTATCATTGATTAAAACTGCTGTTAGAGATGCACTCTGCTCCTTTCCTGACTGGATATATTTTTCCAGATGACACTGAGGAGTGGTACCCTACCTATTATGGACCCCAGGATGTTGTGGGTTTAGATTCTGAGACCCTGGCTCAGGAGGGACTTATCCCAACTGAGACAGTTGACCCAGGTGTTGTAGCTTCGTAGTATTCTTTTGTACTGGATTTGTCTTCAGCTTATTTTGTATTTTTTCTGACTCATTGATGTATTATTTTAGACTCATGAGTTGTATTATGACTATTCTATTATTTATCTGATTCGTGCTCATTTCCATCTTAGTTCTGTGATTGAGTATATTATCATTTTGGTGGTTCATTATATTGTTAGATAGATTATCTATATAACGTTCTACCGCAGATTCTGCGGCGTAGGCTGGGCGTTGTTTTTGACTTGTACCCTTACACCGAGTACGGGTCGTGACACATTTTTGGTGGTGGCCCATGCAGGTCCAGATTCACAAAGTATGTGATGTCATGGTAGTGCGATAATTTAGTTGTACTACTGCGAGCCTGCGATAGGATATAGGATATAGGCTGAGATACTCAATCACATCTAGAAAATTTCTTTTGATTCAACTATTCTCCTTTCATATTGCTACTTAATCTCTTAATCTATCCTTTCCTTGAATATCTTATATCATGTGCCATATTGATTCCTCATTCCGTCTTTTTATGAGACATACCCGGAGATACTTGCGGAGGCACGCAAGGTTGAGCGGGAGTTGGATTTGAAGCCCAAGAGAGATCGTGATTCTTTTCTGGGGGCCAACGATAATGCAGTATCTGCCAAACGTCCTCATTTCCAGTCCAGACCTTTCTAGCAGCCACAACAAAATAAGACTCCAGCTAGGGCGTCTTTTTACCAAGCACCTCAGCAGCACAGACAGTTACAGCAAGCTCCATGCAACTATTGCAAGAAGCCCAACCATATCTGAGAAGTTTACAGGAGGAGGTTAGGAGTTTGTTTGTATTGTGGTACTGAAGGGCATCAATCGAGGGAGTATCCTCGTCGTGCAGTTCAGGGAGCAGCTTCAGCTCCGAGGGCACAAACGAGACTACCTGCAGCACAGCTGAGGGGACCGCTTCTGACACAGCAGTAGTGTTTTGTCCAGCATCAGCAGTAGGGAGGTGGTCGGCAGGGACGAGCGTTTGCTATTACCGTCGAGGAGGATGAACCCATCGGAGATGTCATCGCAGGTTCTATTCTTCTTGATTCCATTCCAGCTTTAGCTTTGTTTGATAGTGGTGCTTCCCATAGTTTTGTATCTGTTTCTTTTGCTCTGAAGCATGGTTTGGTAGCTGAGTCTTTGATTAGGACTTGCAAGATCATGACCGGGTGTAAACCCCCTGATTTTTTAGGAATTTTTAAAATTAATTTCTCAAATTTTTCTGGGATTTTTCTGTAATTAAAACTAAGGTATTTTGTAATTAAATAATTTTTAAATGATGTTAAATAATATTAAAATATTATAAAAATAATATTTTCTGGTGTAAAATAAAAACTAGACATTGGGTAATTTTTTGGGAATTTATTGGACCCCGAAAGCATTTTTAAAACCTAAAAACTAAGTTTAAAATAAACCAATTAAACCCTAGGAATAAACCCGGTTCAATTGAACCAAACCAACCCGAACCAACCCAGACCGGTTTAACTAAGCCAAACCCAACCCTGCGGGTCGGATCCGGGTCTAACCCGTCGCCCCGACCCACTTTGACCCGACCCGACCCGACCCGCCTAAACCTAATCCCTCATCCCCGACGTTTCCCCTCCGCCGAAACCGACGGCCGTCGTGTTTCCGGTGCCGCTCGGCCTCCCTGCGCTGGCCGTCTCCTCCGCTCCCGCAACCGCTGGCGACCCCTCGTTCCGCCTGCCAGTAACCGCCCGAGCCACTCGCCTCTATAAAAGAACCCCTTAGCTCCGGCCGCTCCCCTCCACCACCTGTCTCCCCTACGTCGTCGTCCCTGGCAGCCCCGACATTCCTCCACCTCCACCAGCCTCCACGATGCCCTAGCCGCCACCCTCTCTCCTCCGCCTCTCTCCCTCGCTCCAGCCGCCTCCAGCGGTGGCAGATCCCGTCGACCTTCACCCGAGAGCCGTCTCAATCTCTAGCGCAGCCGTCTTCTTCGGCGACGTTCAGCACCTTGAGCCTCAGCCGTCTCCTCCATGATAACCCGCAGCTCCGCCATGGTGCCCGGGCCACCTCGCAGCGCCTTGGCCGGCCTCGCCGCAACCCTACCCGGCCAACACCCTCAGCTCGAGCGCCGCCGTGTTAGACCCGGCCGCCGAGCACCTCAGCCCTAGTCGCCATCAGCCCCGGCCAGCTCCGGTGAGTCTGCGTCGACAGAACCCTAACCCTAGCTACAGTGCGCCGTATCGTGTCGCCTCGCGGACACGAAAATTCAGTTTCCACGGAGCCCTTTTCAGGTAACCCGTTCTCTCTCCTCGTTTCTCCGTTTTCCGTTCTGTCAGTTGTGACGCGAAACCTGCGTGACCCTCTCGATGCCCGTGCAACCCGCTCGGTGTGTCGCGTCCTGTAGTGATCGCGAACCGTGATCCAAAAAAAGGAAAATAACATCCAGATTTTCCCCGGAACTGAGTATGCCCCGCCAAATGGGATGACTTGGTCGCATGCGGTCTTCACCGAAAGGTGTGCACCGTTGATACGGACGTGCAGAATTTCGCAGAAGTTGATTTGGATGTGCATGCACACCGAAATCAACGCGTATCCGCCGACAACGCCCTGTATCCGCCTTTTTTGGATCTCGTTGTAACTTAGTGTACACATGTCAGATCGAAAAGAAACTTGCGTCATCGGACTCGTAGCAATACGCTGGTCCTGTGACCCAAGTTTGTTGCGATTCTGAGAACGTTGACAAAATCGTGTATCGTAGGCCCCATGGCTCCACTTGACAGGCGATTTTGTGATCGGCTCATCGGAATTCAATTTTGGAAGTTCCGTTGGGTTCGTATCATCGTTCTGGACTTGTTGATACTAAGTTTAGCAAATTTGGAGACCTTTGTTCCTGACACGTTTTTTGGTGCGTAGCGGGCCACATGTGGACCCCGCTTTGACCAGAAATTGTCATTTTTGCCCCTGTGTCCAAATTGGACTTAAGGACAGGCATTTCTAGCTATTTAATATTTTCTGAATCTGATGGTGATGTTTATTCCAGCAACCGGAGCAGTACCTGCAATTTCTACTGAGGTCAGAGCTACAAGTTGGAGTCAGAACCCCAAGCAAGTGTACCTTGCCAACATTGCAGTTCTTGTTACATATTTCTTTGATTTATTTATATCATGTACATTCTTAACCTAGGACCGTGTGACCTTATTTTGCGTCCGATTAATAGTCGGGTTCCAACATCGTATGCGGAGTTGTGTAACGTCACCTAGACATGGATTCCGAGATCCTATATTTCTCGTGCTTGCATTATCAAGTACAACATAACCCAGGACACTTGACACAATTCATGAGACAAAATCTTTCTGAGATATTCATGGTGATTCTGAATAGGATACAGGTTACATGACATATTCTTCTGCTTAGATATTATATGACTTGATGCATTAGTTATGATCCTGCGTGGCATGGACATGAGACGTCGTGGACATGAGATATATGATTACATTGGGTGGGGAGAGTCACACAGGCTACAAGTTGACTATATTATGCCGGCGTCTCAGTCTCTCTTCGAGCTAGACAACCACATGATATCACTGCTACCTGCTCCCCGACACTGAGCTTGTAGTGGTCTCAGCCTGAGTTCTAGTGCTGCTCTCATCTTGCATATCACTTAGCTGGTTATACAGTATTACCCTATTTATTTATTTATTTATTTTCTGCACTGCATTATTTATGGCTTGAGTTATTTTGTACCTTACTATGTTCCCTGAGGACCTGGATCCGGATTATGTCCCCAGGATTAGCAGACGAGATCGACCCCGAGGTACACGGGACAGGAGCATTAGCAGGAGCAGGTGCAGGAACAGGAGCATGCACTAGAGCAGTACCAGATCCAGTAGACGAGTGATCTCTGAGGGTATCTTCTGAGTATATACTGTTTCCATACTCAGTATTTGCTGTGGTTATCTTTATTCTTGTATCTTGACTATTGTATCAGACTTGTTATCGGGTTATTTCCCGAGTTTATATTTTATTGTGATTGATCTTGCTTATTGATTCTGATATTGTTGTATTCATATCTATGGATGAGATTAGTATATTTAGACCTTATTGTTGTTTTACAGCTTAAGTATGTCCCGATGGATCCATTAAATTGGGTTTGCCCATCGGTGCGTGCTGCTGGCCATTGCCACATGGCTAGTCCCTCGATATTTTGGGACTGGGGCGTGACATAGTTTTTGTGGTGGCCCATGCAGGTCTACGACTAAATTATTCAGTTTCAACTTAGGGACCGAGCAAGCCTGCAATAAGAATAGGATAAGTTTTTAGGATCTCATCCATTTGCTTGAATTATTTTTGATATCTATATCGGATACGAATTTCTTGACTTGCATCCTGCCTTGATTCCTATGCGCCTCTTATTATTTATTTTGGATGCAGAGTTATGGATCCATGAGCAAATGATGAGACTCCTGCAACATCACCACGAGATGCTGTGGTAACCAACGAAGATAAAGTAATACTAGTGGATGAAGGTCAATCAGCTCAACAACGTAGTCAAGCGAATCAGCATGCCTCGAGAATCCAATAAGATGACATTCCACCATCGACGTAATTTACACCACCAATGCCTGTAATTCCACAAGGGCAGGCTATGGACGGGTAGCAGATGTTTCAAATAATCTATGCAATAATGCAAGCTAAACAAGAGGCTTTGATTCGCAGCCTAGTAACCGCACTAGAGCAGGCAGATTTACCAGCACGATGGCCAATGACGGGCTCTATTTCTGATTTTTGCCAACTAAAGCACCTTACCTTCTCAGGCAAGGAGGAGCCCACAGAAGTTTATGAGTGGCTCGCCAATACATAACATCAATTAGAAGCAGCTGAGCTTCCAATGGAACGTTAGATGACTGCTGTCAGAATGTAATTGACGGACAATGCACATTACTGGTGGTTATCTAAGGAGACACAGCTCGGACCAGACCGAGTCACTTGGGAAGAGTTTTCCAGACTCTTCTAGGAGATATACATTCCAGCTATCGCTCGATCAGAACTTCGGGACAAGTTCAATCGCCTCACTCAGGACAGTATGACGGTGGAAGAGTACAATGCAGAATTCATTCGTCTGAGTCGCTTCGCCCCAACCTTGATTCAGACAGAAGAAGAGAAGGCTGAGAAGTTCTTCGACGGACTAAACTTTAAGCTACAGAAACTAATTGGATCCGTTGCACCTACATCTTACCCGGAGGTCCTTGCTACAGCTCGACACATGGAGCACGTCACCAGGAGAGAGACCAGTCTAAAGTGGCCGTCCACATCAGCACCAGCCGGAGTACTACAGGAAGAAGTTGTAAAATGACCTTACATACACCAGCCACCAGGAGCATCTCTACAGGCACTACCTGTTTGTCAATATTGTCGCAAGCGAGGCCATATAGAGAACGAGTACAGACAAAAAAGAAGATTATGTTTAGCTTGCGGATCCAGTCAGCATTCAGTGAAGAAATTTCCTGAGCGTCGAGAAGGAGCACCGATGGTTAACCAACAAGCAATACCAGTACCGAGGCCAGCCTATCCAGCATTGGGAGCACCACAAACGGGAGTTCTAGGAGTCCTACCACCAGCTCCAGGAGGGTATCAGCCGAGGCCACCTTTGATATCCCAAGCACTACTCTTCCAGCAGGCTCAACAACAGCAGAGGAATCGTCTGCAAGGATGTGGACAAGTCCTGGCGATGACCTTGGAGAACGTGCAGACTCGTGGATTAGCTAATGCGCGTAAGTGATTCGTAGCTATCGTTTCTAGTATTGTTTTAGCTCGTGCCTGTTGGTTCGTGACCTCAGCCTTAACCTAGTAATTTTGAACTGGCTAAAAACCTAATATATTTTTAAGTGATAACCTACTTTTTCTAAATTGTAGTCTTCTAGATTTTCTTCATTCGGGAAATTGCGTAACTTTTAATGCATAGGGGAATAATTTTTCCTATGTATTTTTCTCAAAACCCTCAACCTTGATTCTTCTTGATAGTAATGTGCTTCGATCAATGCTTGCAACTGTGTCATCTCTGTTGACCGATTATTCATTGATTGCGAGGACGCAATCCTCTTAAGGAGGGTAGATTGTAAACCCCCTGATTTTTTCAGAATTTTTAAAATAGATTTTTCATAATTTTCTGGAATTTTCTGGGATTTTTTTGTAACTAAAACTAAGGTATTTTATAATTAAATAATTTTTAAATAATGTTAATTAATATTAAAATATTATAAAAATAATATTTTCTGGTGTAAAATGAAAAACTAGACATAGGGTAATTTTCCGGGAATTTATTGGACCCCGGAAGCATTTTTAAAACCCTAAAAACTAAGTTTAAAATAAACCAATTAAACCCTAGGAATAAACCCGGTTCAATTGAACCAAACCAACCCGAACCAACCCAGACCAGTTTAACTAAACCAAACCCAATCCTGCGGGTCAGATCCGGGTCTAACCCGTCGACCCGACCCGCTTCGACCCGACCCGACCCGCCTAAACCTAATCCCTAACCCTCGACGTTTCCCCTCCGCCGTAACCGACGGCCGCCGTGATTCCGACGCTGCTCGGCCTCCCTGCGCTGGCCGTCTCCTTCGCTCCCGCAATCGCTGGCGACCCCTCGCTCCGCCTGCCCGTAACCGCCCGAGCCACTCGCCTCTATAAAAGAACCCCTAGCTCCGGCCGCTCCCCTCCACCACCTGTCTCCCCTCCGTCGTCGTCCCCGGTATAGAAGCATGAAAAATACACTACAGAGTTATATGCAGTATTTCAGTGCTGTGTGGCATAAGACTTGACTTCAGAGCCATCGGCGTACAAACAGAGCTTCATCGCTAGTACAGCGTAAAATATAAGCTCCAGGACAACCCCGCATAATATAGTATTTCCAGGCTGCTTCGGCGTAAAAAAGTTGTTACATCGCCTTTATGGAGTAAAACTCATCCGCTTTTATTGCAGCATGGAAGTGTACGAGGAATGCTTCGTATTCCTCGAATGAACCTGTCAGATCATACAGTGAACCTGACTCCTAACAAAAAGTACTACACAACTATCCAGACGATGGCTGTAATGATGATGCGGGACAGAGACCCAAACCGTCGTTTAGTGACATTTCCCTGATACAAAGTGCTTTTACGCATACAAGGGAATATGCTGCCTAGTTTTGCACGGACAGATGTGAGCTTTTACGCTCAGCAGAAGACAAAATGAACTGCCACGTTAAAAGCTGCTCTTCGTACAGAGCCCGAGGTACGTCTCTGCAGTTAATGTGCAGGATGGGGGCAGATCTCTGCATTTAATGCATGGGATTTGGTTCTATTTTCAAAGACTGGGTGAACCATAATTACGGCTAATACGTCCACATCATCACCTTTGCACATTACGCCGTCAGGCTATTTTCAGCTATAGGAGCATGCTGTACGCTATCTCCTTGAAATACGCCAACCTGGCTATTTTCAACCATAGGAGTACGTCGTATGCTATCTTCTCAGAATACGCCAACTCAGGCTATATTTGTATTGGTGCGTAATAGGGCTATTTGGTCCAGAATTAGCTCAAGACCTCAGTCAAGGAAGGAGGATCGGCTATCTTGTATGCCAGCTACCTATCCATGCAGCATCAGACTTCTACGCCTACTGGGCTTCTATGCCTACCTGGCCTCTACGCTAGTTTGACAACTATTTGGCTTCTATGCCATGATGACAGTTATTGGCTTCTACGCCAACCTTTTCTACACGAGGGACAGCTACCTACGTGGCTCGCATGCCGTTATCTTTGCAGCAGTTATACGTATTATCTCTTAATGGGACACGTGTTACACGCTTATTCAGAAGATCATTTATACGTGGGTGGCAGTTATTATAACCGTCGCGTAAAAAGTGCTACACTCTCCATTGTCCGGCTTCTACACCGACTGGACGGTTATTGTCACTCAAATCCTATAAATAGAGACCTCTGTTGACCGAGGTCCAGGGTCGAAGGGTCAAAAACTGGGAGAATTGAAGAGAGAGATCGAAAAATCAAAGAGAGAAGAGCACAGACAGAGAGTAGTGATCGACAATTTTGGCATCGAGCATCCACTCCTCCTTTCAATCTTTGAAGCTTCTCCGTCTTCTACAATACTTCTTCATCATCGTGTGATCCAAGGGACAAAGTGATCGACTGCAGATCAGACTCCTATAGCAATATTTACCCATATTAAAATTTGTACTTGACATCCTCGTATAGGATTAATTATACTTCTTGTTTGTAAACCAAAGAGGGGGTTTCGTATAAACCTTGTTTTATTTCTTTCGTTTATTATCAAACTCAAGATGGCGACTCTGCTGGGGACCTCTTTCTCATCTTATGAGAAAGCAATTGCTCAACACGATACAGTAACAGTAGGATCCATGAAGAAGACCTTGGTCGTCCAGTTCGACCGGTCCGCCTACGAAGATATGCTTCGAACATGGGGTAGCTCTCACTCTCTCTTCGTTCAAGACAACAGGAAACTGCGTAAGGTATGGATGCCCCGGACATCCCCGACCATTCCTGTCGACTCTTTGATCTCTCCGACCAACGAGGTTGTAGCATCGCTCCCTTCGCGCCTTGCGCGTAAAACTCAGTCTCCTATCGCTGACAGGGCAGACAAAACTTTTGGCAATGCCTCAGCGCCAATCCAGAAGCATACATCGCGTATTGCGCGTAAAAACTTATCTCCTATCGCTGATGGGATAGACGTAGTTTCTGACAAGGCCTCAGCGCCAAGTCAGAAAATTCAAATATGCTCTGCGCGTAAAAATATCACTCTCACTCAAAAGGAGGCAGAGAGTCCCAGTAATCTCCGCAAGGGAAAACAAGTGGCAGATTTCCTGACTTTTTGGATTGTACGCCATCAAGAGAGGAGTCTGCCCGCTCTTCAGATTACGCGAAACGCTGATAGCCGATTGGGGACTTCCTCATTTTTATGCCAACCTGAGCAGAGTTCCAAATTACGCCAGGAGAAGCCCTTCGGCGTAAAGAAGGCCAAGTTTGCGGATAGATACGCTCCCCGGGGATCATGTGCTGCTCATATGGCTGAACTGCTGTATTCCTACGGCAGGGAAAGGGTTGGGGTACCCAATATCCGCATTCCAAATGATGTAAACAGGAGGAACATGCCTTCTTCCTCTTCTTCTTCCATTAATACTCCTGACTTGCGTAAATTTCTGATCCAGAAATGCAAAGACAGGAGTCATAAACAGGTTTTAGTTCCCCTAACTGTCAAACATGGGGAGATCATGTGGGAAGATGCATCAACATCTAATGTTGTCATGACATATGGACCACATAAAGATTCTGTCTTTATTGTTCCTCCAACTCGCGACGACCAACACCCAATAGTCTTCGATCGCATGTGGAGCAGACCGATTGTACAAGAAGAATTTCACGAGTCTGAGGTGGCAAAATACAAATCCACAGGTATAGCCCACAAGCTTTAAAGATTATACAAAGTATGGGTTATGATTTGAAGCTGAAACAAGGCCTCAACTATAGAAAAGGCAGACGAACACCGTTGCATGGTAATTCTTACTATCAACAAGCTCGTTTTGGGTTGGGGTATACTGCATCTCTTACAAACCCCAAATCTTCAGAGTCTGATCCGGTACAACCAGAGGCAGGTCCTTCTAAATCAACTTCTGTGGAAAAATGCCATGACATGTCTGGGGGTAGCCTACCTCGACAAAATAAGGCAGCATCCAAAGCTGGGGGTAGAATTCCTTTAGAATTCGAAGATGATGCAACGATGACGATCTTCCCGGAAGACCGTAAAACTCAGGCATCGGGAGCCCGAAGGCCAAAAGGGACTTTCTCCTTCAATGAAGATGACATCATTGAAATCTTTAATATGTTGATGAGGGAACACAAACTTCGGCTACCCAACATCAGATATCCTGAGAGGGCTGGCAAAGTTGATGACCCAGATTATTGTCTCTTCTATCGGTACATTCATCACCCTACAAGGGCCTACTATGTACTGAAAAAGAGAATCCAGGAGTTGATCGACGCCAAAATTATCACTTTGCATCTGTAAACGAGGGGACGATCACTGCAAATTGATTTCACTTTTAACGTGATAATTTGCTTCCTCAAGAAAATATCGAATGATGAATCCCTAAAGTTTCCCCAATGGATTCTTCAGGTCTATCCCCATTCAAGAAAATTACTCTACAGTGAATTTTTTGGATATGAGTTCATGTTCATATTACCTCTGAACTATTGTCCAAGCATTTCGTTATCTCCCCAGCTGGGTTTGTCATGTTCATATTACCTCTAAACAAATCTTCTGGGTCTGACTATCGATTATCATGTCCATATTACCTCTGATATCGGTTGTCATCTCAACTTAACACCCGTACTTAAAGTACGCCAGTGGTGTTGAGTCCACTAAAAAACTGCCATGTCCATATTACCTTTGAGCATATATGTACCTCCATCCCCAATGGAGTCACAATCCAAAAGTTTGTCATGTTCATATTACCTCTGAACAAACTTTTTGAGTTTTCGGCTATCGATTATCATGTCCATATTACCTCTGATATCGGTTGTCATATCAATATAGCACCCGTACTTAACTCTAAGTACGCCAGTGGTGTTAGGTCCACAAAAGTTTGTCAAGTTCATATTACCTCTGAACAAACTTTTCGAGTTTTCGGCTATCGATTATCATGTCCATATTACCTCTGATATCGGTTGTCATCTCAACTTAGCACCCGTACTTAACTCTAAGTACACCAGTGGTGTTAAGTCCACAAAAAACTGCCATGTCCATATTACCTCTGGCAGGGCTTATCCTAAACTTATTACTTGCACTCACGTGCACAAGAAGTAATAGGTCCACAAAAAATTCCCCTGTGGAAGGCCCGCAATGGAAAACGAAGAGTTCATGTCCATATTACCTGTGAACTACGTCTCTCCACAATCCCCACAGAGTCCATATTACCTCTGGCAGGATTTGTCTCAAACCTATTACTTGCACTAATGTGCGCAAAAAGTAAATGGGTCCACTAAAAATCCTCCAGTGGGATGTCCTCAACAAATACGGTATCGTACTACGTTCATATGACCTCTAGTACAATATCCAAAATTCGCGCAAAACAATCATAAAAGAAATGAGAGTATGACGAAGATCTTATTCTGACGATATCATGCACAAAGGTTAGCTGGATCATATTCTATCAGGTTCATGTGACCTCCGAATAGATATCCTTAACTAATTTGTAAACCTATCATATTAATGATACCTCTGATAGTGTTTAGTATACAAATTTATTTGGATTATATTCTTTCAGGTTCATGTTACCTCTGAATAGATTTACATTCAGCAAAACCTTAACGAAAGTATGTCATGTTAATGATACCTCTAATATCACTTTCACCCTAGCCTATCACATCCTAAAAATGATGGGCCCACAAAGTCAGAAAATGTGTCTTTATTATCTCCGAGAGATTACAGGAGAAACAAAGAAATACATCATTTGGGAGGAGCAGTCAAATCACGGATCTGCTGCGCCAGTGCTGCCATCTTCTTCTTCCTAGAGTTCAAAACGGTAGCGCGAGCACGCTCCAGTCGTACCTCATAATTGCTCAGGAGGGACAGTTCGGACCGAGCCTGGATAAAACCGGCGCAGGCGACTCCTGCACCTGTCAAGTTCTGCTGGGCTATATCCAGTCAGCCATTCACCACATCTAGATCTTCCGATGACTGAGAAGCCCACTCCTTTGCCTGAGCGAGTTTGGCTTCCAGTCTGCGGACCCTCACTATATTTCCCTCATGCTCGGCCTGGCACTTTGTTTGAAGATGAATAACCTCCTCCAAGACGGCTTTTCCTTCATCCATCTCCTGCTGATGTGTCTGGATGGATTTATTTGGGCCTTTCATCGGTTCAGCAAGCTGCGAAGTCAGGGATTCATACTCAGCCTGAATTAGGTCGTCGATGCTTCCTCGAGATAGTTGCAAATAATCGTTAATGGGTTGTTCCAAACCATTAACTATTTGCTCTAGCGTATCAGCTCTGTCATTATCGTTGAAGTATCTAATCTGCGCTATACTGAAGTTGGAGGACGTCTTCAGAGCCTCGAAGCTTAGATTCTTCTCCAGCACCATCGATATCAACGTTTTCAAAGTGGCATAGAAAATGCTTGAGAACTACTCAACTAACATGGCGAGATTCGAATGGGTGCTGGGAGTGGCTGCAATATCAGAGAATCCCCTTCCTGGAACGACTGCAGAGGGTGTCATCACAGTCGTCGCTTCAGTAGAGGGCGCGACAAAGGTAGAGGCATCGACAAAGCTGAAGTGGCTGGCGTACTCAATGGAGGCATAGTCGTCATGATAGGCTCTTCCTCCTCTTGAGATATTGGAACTGTTTCGGATGAGCCAGCACCCAAAAATGTTTCCTCTTCGAAGTCGGGCACCTCCATGTCATCGGCAGGAGCAGCAACAGAGCCAAAAGGTGTGTCGACACTGCCCTCCCCGTAGATATCTTCCCCTGAAAAGAAGACAAGAGAAAGTTAATATCAACATGATGTTAATTTTTCTAAAAGAGGCATAAAGATGACATTTACCCATGGCAGATGGTATATATGTCGTGTCAGCAGCCAGTACAGCTAAATTATTTCTTAATGATGCTAAGCGAGCTATCATACCTGGAGAACGGGGTGTGCCAACTGACACTGGCAGGTACTCTCCCAGGTTTTCACCAAGATCCACTCGAGGCTCATCGGGTGGAATCTCGCTGGATGTTCTTACAGACGCATCAGGGGTTTCTCCCG
This sequence comes from Iris macrosiphon, assembly GCA_036927795.1. Taxonomy (NCBI): domain Eukaryota; kingdom Viridiplantae; phylum Streptophyta; class Magnoliopsida; order Asparagales; family Iridaceae; genus Iris; species Iris macrosiphon. Next base: position 56,502,472 of record JAYESA010000003.1, read on the forward strand.
TTACTGGTCTGGATAAAGGTATTCTTATTTTGCTTGGCCTCGAAGGCGATCACATACCACTTCCTGAAGCGGTAGCAGCGACAACAGCTTCGAGCAAAGAATCTTCGGCACTGACAGCCAAAACTGTGGAGGTTCCCTCTCTAATAGGCGAAGGACCTCTAGTCAAAAATTCATCCCCAACAGGGGAAACAGCAGGTTCACTTCTAGGAACCTCAGGGTGGAAAGTCCTGACAGGACCACCAACCGTCTTCTTCTTCTTGCGAGGGGAAGCCTCCTTCAGAACAGGAGCCCTTCGCTTTCCAGGGATAACCAGAGGCTCAGCAGGTGGAGGTATTTTGTAACGCCCTACTCCGCGCCGACGTTATATATCAAGGTGAGTGGGCAGAACTTCGTTCTCTGATTCTTGCACGCCTTAATAATAACCTGAGTTTTTGCTTGCAATATTTTCTTAAGAGAATGATAGAACTTGCCTTGCATGTTAATGAACGAACTCACCTAGCTTGTCTTTGAATTAATGCCTGCTTAACGAGAATCCTGAATCGCCTGCTTAGAGTGCATGAACATGTTCACTATCGTCTATGCTTCGAGAGAACCATACTGTGCCTGAACGTATTCAAATGATAAGTCGGATTGCCCCGCAACAACGATTATATTATGATGGTTTGTCTCATCTGTATACTAGAGTTTATTTGATAGTGTTCCATGCATTCGCATGCGGTCGGACAATGGCTTTTGGTGGAGAGCTGAACTGCATGCGTCATAGCCACCATGGGTCACAGCTGCCATTAGCATCAGAGAATGAGTCATTGGTACGCTGTTCCACCAGCTGCCGATCCTGAGATACTCGGGGACCGCCCTGCATATAGCTAAGTCATTGTGTTGGCTTGGATAGTGACTGCCCCTAAGATTGTGCATTGTGTGTCTAGCTTTGCATCTGACCCTGGAGTCACACGAGACACGCTACGCACATCCTGAAACATGAACGGTTTGCTTGCTTGCATATTCAATATGAAACTCTGTTTCCAAACATGTTTCTAAACAAGTAAATCGACTCTGCTAGCGAACTGCATGAAACGAACCTAGGTAAAACTAGAAAGATCACTAGTAATGTAATATTTTATAACATGATTACTTAGTGCTTGTTTGAGTGAATGCATGTTTCTGTTCAGTTGATTTATCTCACCAGTACTTGTATAAAGTGCTGACCCACCAACAGTTTACTTGCTCGCAGGTACTGGATCATTCGAGGAAGCGATAGGCGTGCCACAGTCCCGAAGACCTGGAATCCTGGTTTCGATTGTTGCCCCGAGAATGCTATCGTATAAGGGGGCATAATGTATGGAACGAACGTGTGCCTTTGCTAAAGGAAACCCAAGTTGCCTCGATTGTTCCGAACACTCAGTTGGCTAAATGCATTACATTGCAACAAGTCCCTTTCCGCTGCTAACTCGATTGATGCGATGATAGCCAACTATCAACTTAAACGATTGGCCTTGCACGGGCGCAACCCCAAGCCCGTGCGGTATCACGTCCCCCGAAAGCTCGAACGGGCCATTCGCTTGGCTCCCTTCCTCCCTCGCACCCGCGGGACGGGCACGGTGATTCGCGTCCGGCGCGCCGAGGCACGGTGATACGTGTCCGGTTCGTTAATCCCGGCCGCACGGGGCGGGGCAGGGCGGAGCGGTGGCCCGGGCGGGTCCGGGGCGTGACATATTTCGCCTCTCGGTACTGTCAACAAAAACTCATCTGGATTGACAGAGTCTTTACCTTCATTAGAGGAGACTGATGGGAGATCCTCTCTTCCCGTGAACTTAGAAGAGGGCATCCTAAAACTTCTATGCATATCAAAATCGTGATGTAAGGTATTGACGGCCACATAAAACTGGGCGTACGAATGGAGGATGCGCAACTCCATGGAGAGAGAAGTCGCAGGTATGGTGAAGGCCACTCCAGTACAACCCATTATGAAGTACCACCATCCTCTCGCCCCGTCGATAAGTCCACCTCTGGACTTGAAGCTGGTGATGGCATTGCCCACGTGCAACTAGTCATACCCAAACTGCCTGGCGAACCGACTAGGCAGATAGGGCTCCAAAAAGCAATGGTCTTCACTTTTGTACAATAAATGGGAAGGTCTAATGCAGACCAACAAATAAAATATTTCAGGAGAAAGAACGGTCTTCCCTTCACCTAAATCCTGAAGTCTCGTCCCCTGTTGATTGAGATGTACAGTGGGGACGGCGCAGAAGAGCTTCCAGCTGTGAGCAAAATTTAACGCTCGCCGACAGTCTAAAACTGTGGTCACGTTCTAAGTGGATTTCTTGTAATTCAATAAGAAATTACTCCCCGAACTACTACCAGAACCAGGAGACATCACCCTGGGGTTATGGAGAATTAACCATCCCATCAAATACAGGAACGGTAATTCTACCCTGGGAAAGCTGTCACGCCGTGTTTCATCGGCAAGCAGCCCATCAGTAATGGCCCTTAGGCCAGCTTGTATCCTGCATACCATGACAGAGAGCAAGCCCAGTCTCGCCCCGAATACCAAACGTACTGCAGGCCATAAGGTATTCAGTGGATACGATCTGAAGATACAATGCCGGTTACTACCAGTCGGCACAGCCATATGGAGAGATAGCCAGCCAGTTGAGCTTCCTTGGACAGAGGCCTGCGGCAATGCCTCAAATAACTGTAGGCTTTAGTGCCTGCAGGATATTTTCCTATCCCTTCGTCGAGAATTTGATCTGAAGCCCCAGCATCTTCAATAAGGTCATCAATTACTTGAGCACTAAGCACGCTCAGAAAACTCAAAGGCCTATCCCTGCTGTCCACAACTTTGTCTGGCTTAGCATTTCTAGCCTGATGGAAGAAGAGGTAGGATGCCCATTTGTTGGTATGAGCCAAATCAGAGAGCTCATTATAGAAGGCGGTGCACGCTAAATAGTGGCATATCAGCTCCTGGTATACTACCACCACCCGAGGGTTTGTATCCCCCAGCTCCCGGTTTGTGAGAACATACTCTTCATAAGGAGTATCCTCCATCGGCAGTCTTGAAATCTCTGCCATTTCGTAAAGGGCCAATCCCAACTCCCCCAGTGGAGTGGCGAAAGTCCCGGTGAGCGAGATATACCGCTCCATCAAAGCCAAAAATAGGTTGGGGTTGAGAGGTAACCCAACACTGGTAGCACTCACAACTGCGAACAGACCAATGCTCTCCAGCTCAGTCTAAAAATGCTTCGGGGCCCAGGCAGCTAAATGAGCCCATCGAAGATTGGTAGGGGTAACCCACCCATTGGTCCGAGGATTAACCTTTGGGTATACTCCTCCTTGCCCCATGAAGTCATTGCAGAAAGTCGGTAATTGGACTGGTTGGAGCAGTGCAGTGTCCTCACTCGAGAAACTACCCAAAAATAATCCCCTGAAAGGGATGACTGGACCGGAAGGGCGGCTCACAAATAACCCTTGGTCTGATCCCTTCTAGTAAAATATCTTCCCCGGCTGGCCGTGAAGATTGGGAGTCAGAGTCCACGACATCTTCCTCGGATGCGTGGCATGGAAGAATGCCGAGATGGGGTAATCTCTCAGCATCCTGGGCAGATACAGGACCAGGCCCCCGGCAAGAAAAACCCAGTTTTCTTTCTTGGGCTTCGTCTGGGATTGTTTGTCAATCATATCCCCGAAGAGGAAAGCCGGTTTTATGTATTTGGCCCCGTCTATATACGTCAGGGGCTATCTGTTGATCATGCTCAACAGCATTCGCTCGCCTTGAGACGATATCAGGATTCCCCTTCCTTCAGGATACTGGGGTCCGGAGATAGGAAATGTCACATGAGATAAATCCTCCAGGTAATTGGAGTTCAGCATCCTAGTAGCAGAACCCATCACCTCAGCCAACGGAGGTATCTGCAAGTTAACTACAAAGTGCAAGAAAAAGAAGTCAGTTTCTATACTAGACCTCACAGCCTTGCAGTTTATGCCGAAGATCAAACAGTCTGTGCTTTTACGCCAAGACTGTGAAAACTTGAATGTTTACGCTGGAATCTCATTCCCAGGCGTAAAATCCAAGATTGGCAGTGTACACAAAAATGACAGTCTGTGTTTTTTTACGCCAGACTGCCAAATTTTGAGTTATTACGCCAGAGTTTTCATCCAGAGCGTAACACCCAAACTTTGTAGTATACGCCAAATTTTGACAGTCAAGGCTTTTAAGCCAGACTGCAAAAATATAGAGTTTTTACGCTGACACATTAGAAATGTGGGTATAAAAGATGAAACATCTCTGTGCATCATCTTCCTCGAAGAGGCATTCAACACAGAAGATGACCTAGCGCATCCACGTACAACGTGTGCGAAGGGCTTTTCGTCATTTTTCTTGTCCCAAAAGCTTTACCTATAACGCCCGGTGCACAGCTCGCCGGAGGGACACTTCGTTCAGAGCGAGGTTTGCCCTGCCCGATGGGAGTCGCTCTTGCTTGGGCAGAGGAGCGAGAAGACGAGGCAGCCTTCTTTTCCTTAGAGGAGGAGATTGGTTTTGGTGCCATTTCCAAAAACTCAGAATGCTCAGAGAGGAAACGAAGGAGAGTACTCAAAGAGACGAAGGTTTTCTTTTGCAAAAGATAGATGAAAAGTTTCTCTGAAGGCCTTGAGATATTTATAGAGTTCGGATAAACTCTTCGAATCCCTAACCAAATTTGATATCTAATATTCGGTTATGATTGGGGACCACGTCAGCCTACTACTCAGGGAAGGCGGACAGTCAGCGAATTCAAAAAGTTTTTTTCGTGTAGAGTAGATTCATGATTTTATACCAGAAGTTTTTTACGCTCGGCAGCTACAAATCTATGGTTTTACGCTCAGAGGCTATAAGTCTACGATTTTACGCCCGGATGCTTTTATGCTCGGTAGCTTTTACGTTCGAGAGGCTATAAACCTACGACTTCACGCTCAGAAGCTACAAATCTATGATTTCACACTCGGTAGCTTTTACGCTCAGAGGCGACAAATCTACGACTTCACGCTCGAAAGCTTTCTTGTCAGAGGCTATAAATCTACAGTTTTACGCCCGGATGCTCTTACGCTCGGCAGCTTTTACGCTCGAGAGGCTATAAACTTAGGATTTTATGCTAATCTATATTACAAATTTATGACTTTCCGTATATCTGAAAATACGCAGGCCAGAGTATGCGTATATCTGAACAAATCTCAAGGCGGTCAATTACAAGGGTTCACGCAAAAGATGCTCCTTCTTAGCCTCAAAATATCCCAAGTACCCAAAGCATACAGAGTCCAGCATTAAAAATGACTCTTCTTCTTGGGTCGATTGGAAGTTCATCCAGAATCTAGTCTGAATATTTTCTCTACAGTTCAAGATGACGACTCAGTTTTGACAGCCATTTCTTACCCTATTTCAAGGAATTTTCGGGAAATCATTCTTGAAGACGATGGTCTGAACAAAAATTCTCCTTCTCAGAAGAGTGACAATTTAGAATTCTACGCAGTTCCTCATTCCTAGCAGCAGGACAGTTCAAATATTCAACTTAAATGCTAAGCAGTCTTCTATGCATCGTCGGATACGCGTAAAAGCCAGGACGGGACCAAATACTCTTTTTATCAGAGTCGGCATAAAGTTATTCAGACGTGTCAAAGCTACACATATTTAGACTTTATCATAGCAAAATATATATGGCAAATCATCAGATACGAAAAAGAAGACGATTTTATTAAATCATGATTACATATGAGGGAAATCCAGTGTACAAAGGGTTTTTTTTTATCTTCATGATTACATATGAGGGAAATCCCGTCTACAAAGGATTTCTCATCTTCATTTAAAAGATCACCCCCAGAATCTGTTCTGCCAGTTCTCGTATTGGTGGAGATCTTCTTCCGTCTTCTTCAGCAGTTAGTCGGTTTCTGCGGCCGATTAACAAAAAAAAGATTAATGGTGGGAGGATACACAACTGGGCTTGTGTAAATTTTTCAGAGCCCATCCTCCATACGCCATGACAGATTGAGTTAAGGTTTTAGACCCAACTCAATACTCGAAGACAGGGCTAGTTTGTCTTCCCTCGTCCATGAACGACGGAAGAAAATACAGCTTGCAAGCTGTATGGTCGAATGTGACCCTTCCTCTCTCATAGACAAATCGCCATATGAAGTTGCTGATTATCCCGAGCAAATGAAGCTATGATATCCTTCCATGATCCATCGTTGCAGAGGAAATTTGCTCGAAAACGCCTTCTTTTTTGGCTCCTTACATACTGGAAGAACATGGTCTTCTTCTTCCTCAAGTCGACCCGACGAACTCCGGCAATCATCTCTGTGTGGTGAAGGAAATATGGGAAGAACAGGTTAACTCCTCAGCCTTTATATAGGCAAAAGAGAACATACCGAATCCCAACAAATCCCCAAGAATCCGCCAAGAAATCAGCCTTGAGGAACGAGTCAGACTTGACCGTTTCATGCTTCATTCAAAGTGTTTTAAATTACAAGGAATTTAAAAACTTGGAAGGGGGCCTTGTAGAAGCATGAAAAATATGCTGCAGAGTTATACGCAGTATTTCAGTGCTGTATGGCATAAGACTTGACTTCAGAGCCATCGGCGTACAAACAGAGCTTCATCGCTAGTATAGCGTAAAATATAAGCTCCAGGATAACCCCGCGTAATGCAGTATTTCCAGGCTGCTCCGGCATAAAAAGGTTGTTACATCGCCTTTATGGCGTAAAACTCATCCGCTTTTAATGCAGCATGGAAGTGTACGAGGAACGCTTTGTATTCCTTGAATGAACCTGTCAGATCATACAGTGAACCTGACTCCTGACAAAGAGTACTGTACAACTATCCAGACGACGGCTGTAATGATGGTGCGGCACAGAGACCCAAACCGTCGTTTAGTGACATTTCCCTGATACAAAGTGTATTTACGCATACAAGGAAATACGTTACCTAGTTTTACACGGGCAGATGTGAGCTTTTACGCTCAGCAGAAGACAAAATGAACTGCCACATCAAAAGCTGCTCTTCGTACAGAGCCCGAGGCACGTCTTTGCAGTTAATGCGTAGGATGGGGGAAGATCTCTACATTTAATGCACGTGATTTGGTTGTATTTTCAAAGACTGGGTGAACCATAATTATAGCTAATACGTCCACATCATCACCTTTGCACATTACGCCGTCAGGCTATTTTCAGCTATAGGAGCACGCTGTACGCTATCTCCTTGAAATACGCCAACTTGGCTATTTTTAACCATAGAAGTACGCCGTATGCTATCGCCTCAGAATACGCCAACTCAGGCTATTTGCATTGGTGCGTAATAGGGCTATTTGGTCAAGAATTAGCTCAAGACCTCAGTCAAGGAAGGAGGATCAGCTATCTTGTACGCTAGCTACCTATCCATGCAGCATCAGGCTTCTACGCCTACTGGGCTTCTATGCCTACCTGGCCTCTACGCCAGTTTGACAACTATTTGGCTTCTACGCCATGATGACAGTTATTGGCTTCTACGCCAACCTTTTCTACGCGAGGGATAGCTACCTACGTGGCTCATATGCCTTGATCTTCGAAATAGTTATACGCATTATCTCTTAATGGGACACGCGTCACATGCTTATTCAGAAGATCATTTATACGTGGGTGGCAGTTATTATAACAGCCGCATAAAAAGTGACACACTCTTCACTGTCCGGCTTCTACGCCGACTGGACGATTACTGTTACTCAAACCCTATAAATAGAGACCTCTGTTGATAGAGGTCCAGGGTCGAATGGTCAAAAACTGGGAGAATTGAAAAGAGAGATCAAAAAATTAAAGAGAGAAGAGCACAGACAGAGAGTAGTGATCGACGATTTTAGCATCGAGCATCCACTTCTCCTTTCAATCTTTAAAGCTTCTCCGTCTTCTACAACACTTCTTCATCATCGTGTGGTCCTAGGGACAAAGTAATCGACTGCAGATCAGACTCCTATAGCAATATTTTCCCAGATTAAAATTTGTACTTGACATCCTCATATAGGATTAATTGTACTTCTTGTTTGTAAACCAAAGAGGGGGTTTCGTATAAACCTTGTTTTATTTCTTTCGTTTATTATCAAACATCCGGCAGCCCCGACGTTCCTCCACCTCCACCAGCCTCCACGATGCCCTAGCCGCCACCCTCTCTCCTCCGCCTCTCTCCCTCGCTCCAGCCGCCTCCAGCGGTGGTAGATCCCGTCGACCTTCACCCGAGAGCCATCTCAATCTCTAGTGCAGCCGTCTTCTCCGACGACGTTCAGCACCTTGAGCCCCAACCGTCTCCTCCACGACAACTCGCAGCTCTGCCATGGTGCCTGATCCACCTCACAGCGCCTTGGCCGGCCTCGCCGCAACCCTAGCCGGCCAACACCCTTAGCCCGAGATCCGCCGTGTCAGACCCGACCGCCGAGTACCTCAGCCCTAGCCGCCATCAGCCCCGGCCAGCTCCGGCATGTCTCCGTCGATAGAACCCTAACCCTAGCTACAGTGCGCCGTATCGCAGTGTCGTGTCGACTCGCGGACACGAAAATTCAGTTTCCACGGAGCCCTGTTCAGGTAACCTGTTCTCTCTCCTTGTTGTTCCATTTTTCGTTCTGTCAGTTGTGATGTAAACCCTGCGTGACCCTCTAGATGCCCGTGTAACCCGCTCGGTGTGTCGCATCCTTTAGTGATCGCGAACCGCGATCCAAAAACAGGAAAATAACACCCCAATTTTCCCTGGAACTGAGTACGCCCCGCCAAATGGGACGACTTGGTCACGTGTGGTCTTCACCTAAAGGTGCGCGCCGTAGATACGGACGTGTGGGATTTTACAGAAGTTGATTTGGATGTGCGTACACACCGGAATCAACACGTATCTGCCGACAACGCCCCATATCCGCCTTTTCTAGATTTCATTGTAACTTAGTGTACACACGTTGGATCGAAACAAAACTTATGCCATCGGACTCGTAGCAATACGCTGGTCCTGTGACCCAAGTTTGGTTCGATTCTGAGAATATTGACAAAATTGCGTATCGTGGGCCCCTCGGCTCCACTTGACGGGCGATTTTGTGATTGGCTCATCGGAATCCAATTCTGGAAGTTTTGTTGGGTTTGTATCATCGTTCTGGACTTGTTGACACTAAGTTTGGCAAATTTGGAGATCTTTGTTCCTGACACATTTTTCGGTGCGTAGCGGGCCACATGTGGACCCCGCTTTGACCAGAAATTGTCATTTTTGCCCCTGTGTCCAAATTGGACTTAAGGACAGGCGTTTCTAGCTATTTGATATTTTCTGAATCTGATGGTGATATTTATTCCAGCAACCGGAGCAGTACTTGCAATTCCCACTGAGGTCAGAGCTACAGTTGGAGTCAGAACCCCAGACAAGTGTACCTTGCCAACATTGCAGTTCTTGTTACATATTTTCTTGATTTATTTATATCTTGTACATGCTTAACCTAGGACCGTGTGACCTTACTTTGCGTTCGATTAATAGTCTGGTTTCAACACCGTACGCGGAGTTGTGTAACGTCACCTAGACATGGATTCCGAGACCCTATACTTCTCGTGCTTGCATTATCAAGTACAATATAACCCAGTACACTTGACACAATTCATGAGACAGAATCTTCTTGAGATATTTATGGTGATTCTGTATAGGATACAGGTTACATGACATATTCTTCTGCTTAGATATTGTATGACTTGATGCATTAGTTATGATCCTGCGTGGCATGGACATAAGATATCGTGGACATGAGATGTATGATTATATTGGGTGGACAGAGTCACACAGGCTACAGGTTGACTATATTATGTCGGCATCTCAGTCTCTCTCCAAGCTAGACAACCACATGATATCACTGCTACCGGCTCCCCGACATTGAGCTTGTAGTGGTCTCAGCCTGAGTTCTAGTGCTGCTCTCATCTTGCATATCACTTAGCTGGTTATATAGTATTACCCTATTTAATTATTTATTTATTTATTTATTTTATGCACTGTATTATTTATGGCTTGAGTTTTTTTATACCTTGCTATGTCCCCTGAGGACCTGGATCCGGATTATGTCCCCAGGATTAGCAGACGAGATCGACCCCGAGTTACACGGGACAGGAGCATTAGCAGGAGCAGGTGCAGGAACAGGAGCAGGCACTAGAGCAGTACCAGATCCAGTAGACGAGTGATCCCCGAGGGTATCTTCTGAGTATATTCTGTTTCTATACTCAGTATTTGCTGTGGTTATCTTTATTCTTGTATCTTGACTATTGTATCAGACTTGTTATCGGGTTATTTTCCGAGTTTATATTTTATTGTGATTGATCTTGCTTATTGATTCTGATATTGTTGTATTTATATCTGTGGATGAGATTAGTATATTTAGACCTTATTGTTGTATTACAGCTTAAGTACGCCCCAATGGATCCATTAAATTGGGTTTGTCCATCGGTACGTGCTGTTGGCCATTGCCACATGGCTAGTCCCTCGATATTTTGGGACTGGAGCGTGACACCGTGGGAGACATTATCCTGGTTAATGATATTTGAAAGGATCAGAGAGTTACTTTGGGAGGCCGGGAGTTGAGTGCGTGTCTACTTGTAATGCCACTTCCGAGCTACGATATTGTACTCGGGATGGATTGGTTGAGTAGGCACCGTGCTAGCATAGATTGTAGAGGAGGTAGAGTTTTGTTTGGTCCGCCAGGAGAGACAGTGTTCGAGTTTGCTAGAGGAGCTACAGAGCAGGAAGAAGACATTATTTGTGAAGCTATGGTGGAAGACAAGGAGTTGCCGCATCCGTTGATAGCAGAGTTCTTGGATTTGTTTCCTGAGGAATTGCCAGAATTGCCGCCAGATCGAGATGTTGAATTTTTTATAGACTTGGTGCCTGGTGCAAAACCAATTTTGCAATATGTCTATAGAGTAAACAATAGCAAGCTGGTCGAGCTAAAGAAATAGGTGGATGAATTGCAGGATAAGGGGTTTATCAGATCGAGTTCTTCACCATGGGGAGCCCCGGTATTATTTGTAACGAAGAAGGATGGATCGGTGCGCATGTACATTGATTACAGGGCTTTGAATAATCTCACTATCAAGAATAAGTATCATTTGCCATGGATTGATGATCTATTTGATCAGTTGAGTGGTGCGAAGGTGTTTTATAAGATAGATTTGAGATCAGGCTACCATCAGGTGAAGGTGAAGCCGGAGGACATACCGAAGGCTGATTTTAGAACTTAGTATGGTCAGTACGAGTTTATGGTGATGCCGTTTGGTTTGACTAATGCACTGGCGGTATTTATGAACTTGATGAACAAGGTGTTCCACCAGTACCTTGACAAGTTCGTGGTGGTGTTCATCGACGACATACTCATATACTCAAGGACACCGGAGGAGCATGAGGAGCATTTGAGGATTGTGTTGGATGTGTTGAGGAAGGAGAAGATGTATGGGAAGATTGTCCGAGTGTGAGTTTTTCCTGGACAAGGTGGAATTCTTAGGGCATGTTGTGACTGGTGATGGTATTTCAGTGGATCCAAAGAAGAATTTAGTAATGGAATCTTGGAAGACTCCGAGTTCGGTAGCAGATAACAGGAGTTTCTTGGGATTGGCAGGCTACTACAGGAAGTTTGTGCAAGATTTTTCGAGGATCGCCGAGCCGATGATCAGACTCACAAGGAAGGATGTGGAGTTTGTTTGGACAGAGGATTGCCAGGTTGCTTTTGAGGAGTTGAAGAAGAGGTTGACGTCTGCTCCTATTTTGACGTTGCCATCAGGGTCCGGAGGTTTCACTATGTACAGTGATGCATCAGGGAAGGGTTTGGGTTGTGTTCTTCAGCAGCATGAGAAAGTGATTGCCTATGCATCTAGGAAATTGCGTCCTCATCAAAAGAACTATCCTACCCATGATTTGGAGTTGGTAGCCGTCATATTCGCTCTGAAGTTGTGGAAACATTATTTGTACGGAGAGCGTGTGGATATCTTCACAGACCACAAAAGCTTGAACTAAGTTTTCACGCAAAAGAAGTTGAACATGAGGCAGCATCGGTGGTTGAAACTGATGAAGGATTTTGATATCTCTTCGCAATATCATCCTGCGAAAGCTAATGTAGTTGTCGATGCTTTGAACAGGTATCCAGTAGCTATGTTCTTGACGCAGGATCAATATTTTTTGGAGGACTTGGAGAGCTTGGGCATTGAGGTGATTGTTCCTGTTTGTGCTATGCAAATATGGGGATTACAGATACATTCGGATTTGATGGGCAGGATCAAGGCAGCACAGTATGAGGATATATCTCTGAGGAGTATCAGAGCTCAGGTGAGAGCAGGATTAGAGGATGATTTCACTATTGCTGAGGATGGATCTTTGAGGCATGGAGTTAGATTGTGTGTGCCTAGTGGGGAGCTGCGTGAGGAGGTCTTGTAGGAAGCGCATCGCTCTCACTATTCCATGCGTCCAGGTGCTAACAAGATGTATCGGGATATGCGAGAGAGTGTGTGGTGGTATAGCATGAAGAGAGAAGTGGCACAATTCGTATCCCGATGCTTAGTGTGTCAACAGGTGAAAGCCGAGAGGCAGAGGCCAGGAGGTTTACTTCAGCCATTACCCATTCCAGAGTGGAAGTGGGAACATATTACTATGGATTTTGTGTCCGGACTTCCACGATCTCCAGGAGGGAAAGACGTGATTTGGGTTATTGTTGATAGGTTGACCAAGTCGACCCACTTCTTGCCTTTCAAAGTGGGTTTATCTATGGAGAAGCTGGTAGAGATGTATGTAAGGCAGATCGTTAGGATACATGGAGTTCCCGTCAGCATAGTCTCGGATCGGGATAGTCGTTTCACTTCTCATTTCTGGAGTAGTTTGAAGGAGAGTTTGTGCACTCAGCTCAAGTTCAGTACTGCATATCATCCCCAGACAGATGGGCAGTCAGAGAGGACTATTTAGACTATCGAGGATATGTTGCACACTTGTGTACTAGATTACGGGGGTTCTTGGGAGGACCATCTCCATTTGGTAGAGTTTGCTTACAACAACAGTTACTAGGCCAGTATAGAGATGTCACCTTTTGAAGCTCTGTACGGTCGGAGGTGTCGTACTCCTTGGTCTTGGGATGATATTGGAGAGAGAGTTTTGCTTGGCCCAAAGATGGTTGTGGATGCAGCAGAGAAGGTTCAGTTGATTAGAGACAAAGTTCGAGTGGCGCAGGACAGACAGTGGCATTGGGCCGATAGCCATCAGAGACCTTTGGAGTTCGAGGTATAGTTTAGATTTTTTTGTGCTTGCTATTGGTTGTTTGTTTTATATTAAGTTCATAAGGTGGTGTTTTATTCTAGGTGGGTGGTTTGGTATTTCTGAGGATTTCTTCGACACGAGGCACGATTCGCTTTGGTGGAGGCGGAAAGCTTAGTCCGCGATTCATCGGACCTTTTACTATTCTAGAGAGGGTCGGTGTAGTTGCTTATAGACTAGACATACCACCTGCATTGGAGGGAGTGCACAACATGTTTTACGTGTCGCAGTTGAGACGATACATGGCAGATCCTAGTCATGTATTGGATCACTCGGAGATAGAGGTAGGCCCTACTCTTAGCTAACCAGAGCGGCCAGTTGAGATTCTGGATCGGAGAGGGAAGGTGCTGAGGAACCAGACTATTCCTTTGGTGTGCGTCGCATGGAGGCATCACTCTCCGGGAGAGTCTACCTGGGAGAGAGAGAGAGGATGAAATGCGGGAGCGTTATCCATATTTGTTTGTGCCTTGAGGTATGTAATTCCTAGTTATGTTCTTTCATAGTTAGTTATGATTCTTTAGTTCTGTTCTGTTATTTTCTGGGGATAGTTTTCGTCTTTGAATTTCGTGGACGAAATTATTTTAAGGAGGGTAGACTTGTCACTACCACATTTTGTAGGAAAGGGTATTTTAGTAATTTCCCTATTTAAATAATTATTGTGCTTGATAAATAATTAATTGTTGTATTATTTAATTATTGTTAGATGTTAGTTATTTAATTTGGACTTATGTTAGTGGACCTAACTAGTTTGTTTGGACCCATGGACCAACATGAATTAATTAGTTAAACTTAGCCCATTTAGAAAGCCCATTGTTAAGGAGATGGATTAAATTAATTACATCATTAGACTAGAAGCTTTCTTCCTTAATTATTTCTTAATGAGAGGTCCCAAGGGGTATAATGGACATTACATGATTACTTGAGGGAGAGGAATAGGGGCCGGCCTATATAAGTAGAGGGAAAAAATTCTCTCTCCTCTTTTTTATTCCAAATCTAGATCTAGAATTTCCCACTACCAAATTCCTTCTTTCCCACTTTATTTCCCTACCATAGGTACAATTCGGTTTTTTCCTTAAAATAGCTTCTAAATCTGAGATTTAACCATGGAAAATCAACCTATATGCATATACTACCCATAGAATTTGGGTTTGTGTTCATAGCAGGCCTATTGAGAAAGTTATGGTACTTTTTGTGTCAATTTTGGGGGAATTCCGAGAATGACATTTGTTGTGTATGTCAATTGATCCTATAGATCAATTTGGCATATGTTTATGTGTTTGGGACTAGTGTCGTGTCCACAATTGGGTACGTGTAGGTCGTATCCCAACAATTTGGTGATACGTGTTGATTTGGGGGGGTTTTTCCTCCGACACGGGACTTTGTACATGTCATATTTTGACACGGACATGTAAATCTATATTTGACACTTTGTATTGTTCATAAATATTATATGTGATTTGTTTGTGTCCTTCGATGTGCAATTAGATGTGTGATAGAATCATGTCACATGCGTATCCTAGATCTAGTGGGATACAGTGTGATACTCTCTATATGTTGTGTATTTATTGTAGATCTAATTATTGTGCTTTTAATTCTTGAGTTATAATTGTTTATATATATATATATATATATATATATATATATATATATATATATATATATATATATATATATATATATATATATGTATTATAGTGTATTTGTTTTATTGTTTATTGTATCATAGATCTATGTACTATATATGTACTAAGAGAATATATATATATATATATAGGTAGCTTTCTTCTATATGCATTAATACATATGTTATAATATATGTTAGGGATATAAATATATGTATATGTTTTTATAAATATATATGTATGTTTAATTAAGTAATTAGATTATTTATAGTTATTATATGATTATTTATATATATGTATTTATGTTTATGTATTTGGCTATATCCTAATATGAATATTATTATAGAGGGTGTATTTATAGTCTACTTGGTAATTATATATATAGATATATATATATATATACAAATTAATTAGGAGTTATATATATATATATATATATATATATATATATATATATATATATATATATATATATATATATTATATATATATGTTATATATATATTTTATATAGTTTTTGGCGATAACAGGTTTAATGACAGCCACTGTCATTAATAGCAGCGGATTCAGCAGCAACCGCTGTAGCAGTGGCGACAGCATTTAATGACAGCCGCCACTGTCATTAATAAGCAGCAGCAGCAGCGGGAAAGAGCAGCATTGGCGACAATAGAATGGTGACGGTTGCAAACCGTCACCAAAGCAGCGGCAGCAGTACAAGATCCCACAGCAACAGTGACGGCAGCTTCAGTGACAGCCAGAACAGTCACTAAAGGCAGTGTATCTGAAAATCAGTATTTTTCAACACAGTTTCAGCAACGGTTTGGTAGATTTATATATATATATATTATATATATATATATATATTAATATTGTGATAATATATTATTATTGCTATATTCCTTATATGTATATATTAGTATATAGTTATATATTATGTATGAGGGTAATTATTATACCAAGGTATTGATTATTACCTTGTGAAAACCAAGGTAAGTGGGATACTCAAGATACGGGGTTTGGGTATCAAGATTGTGATTTTTTTGAGATACCAAGTTGGTTCAAAATCACGGGTACCTATTTGATATATAAATTGTGATTCTATTTTATTATAAATATTGTTTGATATATATATTGAGGTGTTACCTTGGATTCACGTATCCGGAGATACGGTATCCTAATATTTTAAATATGTGGGTTTCTTGACTAAGTTGTTAGACTAAGTTGTCATACCCCAGTCCCGTAGGGGGGCCGTTCGTCCTCGCTTGGTCCCTACGGAACAGATCGTACTCGCCTGGGTGCGATGCCTTGCAAGCCTAAGTTGCACTTTTACCAGGCCAAAGCTTTGAACAAGGGCAAGTAAGCTATTTAAGATGGGAGCAGCAACACAATATTGCAGAAAAGTAAAGAACACATTGGCATATAAAAATAAGCTCATTATTGATAATCAAGATGTGTTACAAGCGGCGCTTGGCCGAGATTACAGTTCGCTCAAGCACTCTCTCTATCGATTACAATGACACCGTTCCATAGATTATGTCCCTCTATGAAAAAGTAGCTCAAAGCAATCTCGATACAGCTCAAGGCATCAACTCTAGATTTTTGGATCCCTGGGATGAGGCACGACTATCGCTTCCTCGGACGATCCAACACCTGAGAACAAGCAAACTATTGGTGGGTCAGCACTTTCGAAAAAGTACTGGTGAGTCTAAAATCAACTAACAGAAGCAACACCCCCTGAAACCCACACTAAGTAAGCATATGGCAAAATATTTCATTACTAGTGATCTTTCTAGTTTTACCTATGTTCGTTACATGCATCATAGGAACGGAGTCATATTACTTCTTTTCGAAAATATCTTTGAAATCAGACTTCATGTTCAATATAAAGGCAAGCAGGCAAGACAAGCGATTCATATACGACAAGCAGATTCATATACTATCTCTGGTACGCAGCGTGTCTCATGAATCATATGTATTTCTCTAAAGACTTTAGCATATGCATGTAGTGGACCCTCTTCTTAGCATCTCTATCTTTCTCTTATTAGCAATATCTTATCGTGTGAACAAGATGGAAGCATATACGAAAAATAGACTTCTCTATGGAATTATTTAATACAGAAGAGCATATTCGATAGCTTGCATAACACTTATTCACTGATTCTTACCCTTTCGCCAAGCGGTTATCCCTACAGAAGACATACAAGTTAGCAAAAATTTACATAAACTTATATGTATAAGGTTCTCTCTTTCTCTATCGTCTCTGCATCAAACAGTTAGGTATGAAAGAAGGCTGAATCCTAGCATACGACCTAACTATATGATGGTCCATGAGTCTCCTTCCTCAAGATTAGAAGCGGTGTTATCACGGCCCAGCACTGCACTGTGTATACTCGCTCATATACATAGCTGCTTTGACACATAAACCAGCTATCTAATAGACATGAATACCCCCTGATCGCAAGGACTTCTTTACCTCAGGTATTCCTCTAATCCCCCCAGGGCGAACGGTCCCCAGCGCATTGAAAAATAGTTTGTGGGATTTCCCCTTGTACACAAGTTGTCTAAGACGAATGCATGAATGGAACTCTATCAGATAAACTCTATATGGATGCATCAGTTTAATAACAAGCATATATTCAATCTCTTCTTTCTCTGTCTCTGTCTCTGTATGGACAGGCTGCCATTCCTATCTCTTATGCAGACTGGCTTCCATTTCTCTAATACCGTTTAAGCATTTTGATAACTTCTATGAAAATATATAACAATCTCTATTTAAGCAAGCCTACATAGAAACGATTCTCTATCTCTTTAGCTAAGCATGCAGTTCTACTCTTTCTTTAGCATATATAGTAGAAATATATGAACATCTATTACTCTTGTCTATTAGCATGGCAGCGGTTCATTCGATAGTGGTATCCGTGTAACTAAGCATGCAACATTTATCTCTTCTTAGCATGGCAATGGTTCTATCTCTATCTATTTTTAGACAAGCATTAGAGTTTTCTAGTTAAGTTAGCAGGTTCGTTTCAATGACAAGCTATATGAGTTCTCTTATTAGCATGCAGGGGCAGGTTCTATCATTCTTCTTATGAAACTATCTTCTTAAACAAACGAGCATTTCAAAAAATTAGATTCATTATTAAGGGGTGCAAGAATCAGAGAATACAATTCTGTCCACTCACCTAGATCAATCGTCTTGTGTTTCAATCGAGAACTCTCTGAGAAGGCATCTGCTCGAGCCAGCAAAGCGATATCTCTTGTACATAGTGCCTATACGGAGCAGGATACTACATGTCATGCCCCAGTCCCAAAATACACTGGACCAGGCTACGTGGCAATGGCCAACTAATACGACTCCGAAGGATTTCCCAATTTAATGGACCCGACGAAGCATACTACGTTGTCCTAAAATACTATCAAGTCTAGTATGCTAACATGCAGCAGGTAAATATCTAATCTCATTCACAGAATATAAATAAGAAGTGCTGAAATAAATACTGGAAATAAGTGCAGAGTCTGAATGTCATAATACAATCCAAATAAGTCTAATGGGAACAAACCCACTACAATACTGAAATAAGAGTACGGAAGGACAGATAAGAGTACTAGGCTAGAACATCGACTAACTAGATAAAGATGCTACAGCCCTAGGTGGAAGGCCTATCAGTGATCAAGGAAACTCCGAAGGTAGCACCTCCAGCTCCTCCTCGGTCACGTACCTTATCTTCTGTCCGAGCCCGTACACGGTCGGATAATATAACTCATCCAAATCTGAAAGAAAATCAGGTCCTCAGAGGGACGTAACAAGATACAAAAATACATGCTGAATATAAAAACTGAATAAGAAAAGGGGGGTGTACTAACCATCTACGTGAATGCAATATGAGGACAACCTTGGTATATATGGGTAGGTGTAGGCATAATGCCCAACACTCCGAAGAGCATGGTATCTGTACATGTAACGTCCATCATTTCGAAGAACAAGGTATCTGCATATATATATATATATACATCCGTAATGCTCCGAAGAATGTGGTATCTGAATAAAGTAAGTCATTAGATCCGTGGCTCCTCTGGACACTACAGATTCTAATGTGTATATCCCATACGCCTACCAGTTGTCTTTCCCACCCAATGCAAATATATAAGTCAAATACACGACGTGCATACTATGTAACTATATACCAGGTCTCAAATAACTAGACTAACCTGACTATGCACTAAATCGTAATGCATGTCACACGCACCGATAGCTAGTCTGGTATGCCAACTTGCATCCCAATATGAGTTTGTCATCGTGATGACTATAAGAAGTGTCAGGGTCTTGGAAGATATCAGAATATCTTCACAACAGTAGGTGAGTTTGCTAGTAACTAAGTTATTACACTACACATCGACACAATCGTCGACTGCACCCGAGTTATTCTCGGACGCGCACAGTTATATGTAATATTTGTAACAGTATCTCATACAATATTTAATAACTTGAATTAAACAGTAAATATACTTGCCTGGATCCTCAAGCTGCGAATGCCAAAATCCTGCTCCCGAAGCCTCGCCCGAACAATCCAACGATCCTATATATATAATATAATGTAATAACCATCAGTCATTATACTAGTACGCACATAAATACACAAGTGTTATGTCCCTCTAAACGTACATTCTCAAATATTACAACCAAGATCAACTAAGGTTCAAGTAGGTGCTAAGTTGTTATCCAAGACAAGTTTGATAGTGTTAACCATCTAGGTCTCCATATACGAGTATGTCATATGTCCTCAAATACTGTGCACAACAAGACAATTAGCTACCATGCTACCAATATATTTACGTCTCCAAATATCGTGTAACACTAAACACGTGTCCTAGCTAATAGGTTAGGGTGCACTAATGACAATTTAGTCTAAGGACCTAGGGACTGTTTGATAATAAACGAAAGAAATGAAACTAGGTTTATACAAAACCCTTTCTTTGGTTTACAAACAAGAACAATTAATCCTATACGAGGATGTTAAGTACAAATAATTAATCTGGGTAAATATTGCTATAGGAGTCTGATCTGCAGTTGATCACTTTGTCCCTTGGACCACACGATGATAAAGAAGTGCCGTAGAAGAAGGAAAAGCTTTAAAGATTGCAAGAGGGAGTGGTTGCTCGATGCCAAAATCGTCAATCACTACTCTCTGTCTGTGCTCTTCGACCTTATTTTCCCGACCTCTCTCTTCGATTTTTCGACCTCCTTCACCTCTGTCAATAGAGGTCTCTATTTATAGAGTTTAGTGACAGTAACCGTCCAGTCGGTGTAGAAGCCGAACAATGGAGAGTGTGGTACTTTTTACGCGACGATTATAATAACTGCCACCCACGTATAAATGATCTTCTGAATCCGCGTATGACGCGTATCCCATTATGAGGTAACGCGTATAACTGCTGTAAAGATCACGGCATGCAAGCCACGTAGGTAACTGCCCCTCGCGTAGAAAAGGTTGGCGTAGAAGCCAATGGCTGTTACCGTGGCGTAGAAACCAAATAGTTGTCAAGTTGGCGTAGAAGCCCAGTAGGCGTAGAAGCCTGATGCTGTATGGATAGGTAGCTAGCATAAAAGATAGCCGGTTATCCTTGCTTGACTGAGGTCTTAAGCGTATTCTAGACAAAAATAGCCTTATCACGCACCAATGCAAATATAGCCTGAGTTGGCATATTCCGAGGAGATAGCATACGGCGTGCTCCTGTAGTTGAAAATAGCCAGATCGGCGTATTTCAAGGAGATAGCGTACGGCGTGCTCCTGTAGTTGAAAATAGCCAGGTCGACATATTTCAAGGAGATAGCATACAGCGTGCTCCTATAGCTGAAAATAGCCTGATGGCGTAATATGCAGAGGTGATGATGTGGACGTATTAGCCGTAATTATGGCTCACCCAGTCTTTGAAAGTAGAACCAAATATCGTGCATTAAATGTAGGGATCTGCCCCCATCACGCGTATTAACTACAGAGACGTGCCTCGAGCGCTGTACAAAGAGCAGCTTTTGACGTGGCGGTTTATTTCGTCTCCTGCTGAGCGTAAAAGCTCACGTCTGCCTGTATAAAACTAGGCAGTGTATTCCCTTGAATGCGTAAAAGTAATTTATATCAAGGAAATGTCACTAAATGACGGTCTGGGTCTCTGTGCAGAATCATTATTATAGCCGTCCTCTCGGTCGTCGTGCTGTACTCTTTGTCAGGAGTCAGGTTCACTGCATGATCTGACAGGTTCATTCGAGGAATACAAAGAGTTCCTCGTACAATTTCCCACTGCATTAAAAGTGAGCGGGTTTTACGCCAAAGTGGCAATGTAACAACCTTTTTACGCCGAAGCAGTCTGGAAATACTGACTTACGCGGGTTGTTCTGGAGCTATATTTTACGCTGTACTAGTGATGAAGCTCTGCTGTACGCCGATGGCTCTGAAGTCATGTCTTACGCCACACAGCACTGAAACTCTGCTTTACACAAGTTTTATGCATACTGCATATAATTTTGCAGCATATTTTTCATGCTTCTACAGGGACTACACAAATATGTGTCATCATACTAACAACCTAGCCCATGAAATATACTAACTACTACTCCAATACATGTATATATATACCAGATAATAGGGTCCACTAAAAATATTGGTTCATACAACAATAACAAGAAGAAGGAGGAGGAGTGAATATGCATAACTAGGGTTAGCTCTAAACAGGGAGGGGGTACTCGGCCCGTGGCTCATGGGTGGCCAGTCTCCGACGGGTGGGGGTGCTACGACGGCTAGACTACACAACAATGGCAGTAGCAATAGTGGCAGCAACGCAGCGGGCTGGTGGCAATAATGGCGGTGATAATGGCTGTAGTGGTCGGGTGAGGAGGAGTGAAGTTGCTGGTGGTCGATAATGGTCGTGGTGATGACTATGGAGGAGGTGGTGGCCGTCGTGGTAATGGCTATGGTGGTAATGGCTAGGGTGATGGCTATGGTGGTGATGATAGCGGTAGTGATGACTGTGGAGGAGGTGGTGGCAGTCGTGGTGATGGCTATGGTGGTGATGGCTAGGGTGACGGCTATGGTGGTGATGGCTGGGGTGAAGGCTATGGTGGTGATGATGGCGGTGGTGATGACTATGGAGGAGGTGGTGGCGGTCGTGGTGATGGCTATGGTGGTGATGGTTGGGGTGACGGCTATGGTGGTGATGATGGCGGTAGTAATGACTGTGGAGGAGGTGGTGGCAGTCGTGGTGATAGCTATAGTGGTGATGGCTGGGGTGATGGCTATGGTGGTGATGCTTGCGGTGATGATGGTGGCCGTAGTGATGATGGCGGTGGCAAAATTTGAAGGAGACGG
The DNA here is from genome assembly GCA_036927795.1 of Iris macrosiphon. Taxonomy (NCBI): domain Eukaryota; kingdom Viridiplantae; phylum Streptophyta; class Magnoliopsida; order Asparagales; family Iridaceae; genus Iris; species Iris macrosiphon. Next base: position 56,524,746 of record JAYESA010000003.1, read on the forward strand.
TGGTGGTCGTTCGTGAGAAGGAGGAGAGGAAGTCGAGGAGATAGTCGGGTGACAGTGAGGTAGTTGGGATGAAGGCTGTGGTGGTGGTTGATGAAGTTGGTCGGAGGAGGAAGAAGAAGGAGGTGATGTTAGGGTTTCGGTTGGATGGGGATGGTGGTGGCTGCTGAATTTTGGAGAGAGGGAGGGAGAGTTAATGTAGGAGAGAGAGAGAAGGAGGGCATGGGGATTAGGGCCGGCCACATGGCTATTTCTAGGGATGGGGGAAGAATCCTCCTGAAGAAATGAGTGGTTGGGATGGGGTAAATTTGAATGAAGGGTGGTGATGATGTAGGTATAAAATAGTGTATTCTACACACAAAATAGGAGAAAAAAATAGGGGTGACTGGTCAAAGAAATAAAGGAGGGTTTCTTCATTGCTATGCTCCAATGGGAGGTGGACACCTTGTTGCTTATTTGCACAAAGGGCCCCAACAATTTAAAAATTGCACAAACAAGGAAGATTGGGATTGGATAAGGAAAAATACCATGTTTGGTGTGATGTAGAGGATTAAAATGGGGTATGGTGTTTAGTATAAACCTTGAGGGTGTGAGTGGGCTTTTGGGTTGGTGTTGGGTCTAATTTTGGGTTAGGTTGAGTCATTACACCAATTTAATTAAAATTAGTGTGAATGGTGTTCTTTAATAAATTAAAAGTGTATAAGATTAAAATTGGGTGGGACACAAGTTTCATGGACGTAGAAGACTCGGAATAGATTATTATCATAATTTAGGTTGCAGGGTCGAGGTTGTGTCTCCATTTTCGATTGGAACGGACAAAGTTGCAAAGTTGGATTTATTTGAATTTGAAAATAGATATTTGTAACGAATATTGTGCGACTAAAATGAAGCACAAGAGAGAGTATTTATGAGTTACATAAATATCAGAATGGAAGCCTGGCATGTCTAGGAAAAGTGTATAAAATTTGCTTGAAAGCAAAAGCTAGAGAAGTGCTCCAAATATCGAAACAATGGTAAGGTGCACCAAGTGATACAAAATTTTATACATTAATCTAAAACACTATATTCTAATTCTAAATGGCTCCAAACTAATCCTAGTCTCTCTATCTAAGCCAGTTAGACCTAAATTTGGTCTAGGAGGTTTACAATACATACTTATCCACCAACAAAAAGTTTTGTCCTCGAAACTCAAGGAGAAACTTTTGATATCCAGAGCAGCGATAGTCCTCATCCCTCACCATCCTCAATTGAAAACTCTAGCAATCAAAAATGATTACTCAGGCAGACAGAAATCAGAAGCAAAAACTCTAAAACGATAAATCAAATCCAGAAAACTTTTTGCTTGCATCTTTGAGAATATCTATGGACTTATTGTATGAAACGTTTATTGTATCACAACATCTGGGACATCTCTGAGTCGAAGGCAACAAAATGGGCAAAGAATCGATTAGCTCTGATACCATTATGTCACGTCCCGGTCCCGTAGGGGGGCCGCCGTTCATCCTCGCTTGGTCCCTACAGAATCGATCGTCCTCGCCTGGGCCTGATGTCGTGCAAGCCTAAACTGTACTTGCACCAATACAAAGCTTTGAATAAGGGCAAGTAAGCTATTCAAGACGGGAGCAGTGGCACAATATTGCATAAAAGTAAAGAACACAATGGCATATGAAAACAAGCTCTTTATTGATAATCAAGATGTGTTACAAGCGGCGCTTGGCCAAGATTACAGTTTGCTCAAGCACTCTCTCTCTCTCGATTACAACGACACCGTTTCATACATTATATTCCTTTATACAAAAGTAGCTCAAAGCAATCTCGATATGGCTCAAGGCATCGACTCTAGATTTTTTGGGTCCCTGAGATGAGGCACGGTTATCGCTTCCTCAGACGATCCAACACCTGAGAACGAGCAAACTATTGGTAGGTCAGCACTTTAGAGAATGTACTGGTGAGTCTAAAGTCAACGAACAGAAGCAACACCCCCTAAAACCCATACTAAGTAATCATGTAGCAAAATATTTCATTACTAGTAATCTTTCTAGTTTTACCTATGTTCGTTACATGCAGCATAGGAACGAAATCATATTACTTCTTTTCGAAAACATCTTTAAAATCAAAGTTCAAGTTTGATATAAAGGCAAGCAGGCAAGACAAGCAGTTCATATACGATAAGCAGATTCATATACTATCTCAGATGCGCAGCGTGTCTCGTGAATCATATGTATTTCTTTAAAGACTTTAGCATATGCATCTAGTGGACTCTCTTCTTAGCATTTCTCTCTTAGCATCTCTATCTTTCTCTTATTAGCAATATCTTATCGTGTGAACGAGATAGAAGCATATACGAAAAATAGACTTCTCTATGCAAGTATTTAATACAGAAGAGCATATTCGATAGCATGCATATCACTTATTCAGTGATTCTTACCCTTTCGCCGAGCGGTTATCCCTGCAGCAGACATACAAGTTAGCAATAATTTGCATAAACATATATGTATAAGTTTCTCTCTTTCTCTATCCGTCTCTGCATCAAACAGTTAGGTATGCAAGAAGGCTAAATCCTAGCATGTGACCTAACTATATGATGGTCCATGAGTCTCCTTCCTCAAGATTAGAAACGGTGTTATCACGGCCCAGCACTGTACTATGTATACTCGCTCATATACATAGCTGCTTTGACACGTGAACCAGCTATCTAATAGACATGAATACCCCCTGATCGCGAGGACTTCTTTACCTCAGGTATTCTTTTAACCCCCCTAGGGCGAATGGTCCCCAGCGCCCCAAAAAACCGTTCGTGGGATATTTCCTTGATCACAAGTTGTCTAAGACCAATGCATGAATATAACTTTATCAGATAAACTCTATATGGATGCATCAGTTCAATAACAAGCATATATTCAATCTCTTTTTTCTCTATTTCTGTCTCTGTCTTGGTGTGGACTGGCCACCATTCCTATCTCTTATGCAGACTGACTGCCATTTCTCTGATACTGTTCAAGCATTTTGATAACTTCTATGGAAACATATAATAATCTCTATTTAAGCAAGCCTACATAGAAACAGTTCTCTATTTCTTTAGCTAAGCATGCAGTTCTACTCTTTCTTTAGCATATACGATAGAAATATATGAACAACTATTACACTTGTCTATTAGCATGGCAGCAGTTTGTTCGATAGCGGTGTCCGTGTAACTAAGAATGCAATATTTCTATCTCTTCTTAGCATGGCAATGGTTCTATCTCTATTATTTTTTAGACAAGCATTAGAGTTCTCTAGTTAAGCAAGCAGGTTCATTTCAATGACAAGCTATATGAGTTCTCTTATTAGCATGCAGAGGCAGGTTCTATCATTATTCTTATGAAACTATCTTTTTAAGCAAATAAGCATTTTAAAAACTCAGATTCATTATTAAGACGTGCAAGAATCAGAGAATACAGTTCTGCCCACTTACCTAGATCAATCGTCTTGTGTTTCGATCGGAAACTCTCTGAGAAGGCTTTCGCTCGAGCCAATAAAGTAATATCTCTTGTACATAGTACCTACACGTAGCGGGGGTATGATACGGTGTGATACGAGGCTCCGATATGAGGATTTTATGCATTTGATTTCTAATTCTTTGGTAGCAAGTTATAATATCTATTATTAATTATAATTGATATATGTACTTAGTGATAATTGAGTATAATAAGTTTTGACGCATTATTTGATAGTGTATCATAAGTCGTCCATCTAGTGTTTGATGAAATAACTTTAGTATTGTTGAGGATGTACCTATAGTATCGTATAGACATATATATATATATATATATTCATTTTAGCATGGTGTATATATTATAGATGGTATATGTGAGATGGGATCGGGTTTAAACCCAAGTATCAGGTGCACACTGTAATTTTGCAAGCGGGTTAAGGCTCAGTGCAGTAGGGAAATGGGATAAGTATTGCAGTAGTATCAGCAAGACAGTAAGTCAAGCATGCCATGTTAGAGCATAGCATGGCCTGTTGTAATGTTAAGTTGAAATAATATATGCAGTAGGATATGGCTTGAGCAACAAGTAAGGAGAGTCACTGTAATGAGTATCATAGTGAGGTTGGAATGGATATTATAGATTGATATATGAACTGTGCTTGTGTGTGTTAGAAAGTAGAATAGAGATGTGAGTAGTCCTGCTGTTATGATGCACACAGCAGTAGCAACTTTGTTGCTGTTGATCACACCAGTAAGTGCAGGTTGAGGGAATCCCGCTTGGCACAACATGAGTTATAGCAGCAACTGTAAGAGAAGTATTTTATGAAATTGATGCCAGGCTAATTGAGCTTAGGCAGTGTGCTTTTGGGGGTAGGGAGTCTCAGTTTGAAGTGAAGGATGTGCACTGTAGCTGTCACTTGCCTATATTAGATGCATGACCTGTTGGTGTTGGACTAAGTAAGTTCTGTTAGCAGTAAGGGGAGTGGGGGCTTGGCTATAGGCTTACAAGTGGTGTCTTTCTAAAAGAGGTTTGGAGCAACTGATACTCTGGTATCAATTACAATTTGAGTATCAAGGGTGTAAGGGAATCTTAGTAGAAATGTAACAGGTGGGGTAAGTAGGGTGTTTACTCATGCATTTAAGCTGTGCAGTAGGTGGATAATAGGGAGTCTGACACCTGGAGAGCAGTGGGCAAAGGAGTGGGATATGCAAGTCTGTGCCGAGGTTGCAAGGTGTTGCAACAAGTATGTTTAGGTTACAATGAGGCTCGGGTAAGATGGTTGTAAGCACGTCGCAGTGCTTAATAGATTGGTGTTATATGAGGTTGAAGTGTGAGTAGGTGTATTAGTTGTGGGTATGGGATAATTAGAGAGTATAAGTTAAATATTAAGAAATATGATATTGGGCATGTTAGTATAGGGTATTAGTCAAGGTATACTAATGTATTAGTATCTATATACATAGAGTGTATATATATCTAATGACTATATATATGAGAAGTATGACTTAGTGATAACTTAACACTAGTAGTATTAGCTAATATGGTGCAACTTTAGCTAGGTATAACTAGTGTTAACTAGAATACCTTAGTATAACTAGGAAACCCTAGTATAGAAAGTATTAACCTACTTAACCCAGTTTAGACTTAGACATCGCCTAGAAATATCATACTTAGTTAGATAATCATGCTCATCCTTTAATTCCCCATTTAACATTAATATTTTATATTTAGGTCAGAGTGACTCTAGTTTGGACATCGATCCTCACACTTTTTCCAGGACCACAAACAAGTACATTCTCTGACAGTTTTTATTATTTTGATGATTACTATGATTCTAGTTTTGCAGTGATATATTTAATTCTTGACACATTGGATTCACGGGTAGTATTATTGATACCTGTCATGAGGAGTCATGATTGGATCCATCGTGCTAGCCGGGGACATAAAAATATTAGCAAGTTATGTGATCATACCCTATCGTACATGCATCATAACTCACCCCACATTCAACGTAGGGTGTAGCCTGACCATAGTACATGCCTCATAGCCTGTTATATATGATTAGCCTGACTCTCTCGCTTGCTCACATCATAGCTAACTAGATGGTTAGTCTGACCTCACATGTATCATAGCTAATCATATATAACAAGCCTGATCAAGATCCTAACCTGATCACATAACAAACTAATATTTCAAGGCACTTAGCTAGGACTTTTATTTCTCTATTCAAGTTCATACTTGCTAGTATTCATATTTACCTGCTTATTCATTGCTAGTTACTTTCCTGTGACATGGTTATATATTTCTCCACTTTCCTTACATTCTAGTATTTCTTTTCCATCATGTATATTCATTGCACACTATTTTATAGTCTTTATAAATTTAATTTGAACTACTATTAGTTTATGTGCTTTTCTCCTTTCCTGATTGGATAATATTTTTCAGAAGATCTGAAGAATTTTTGTCCAACCTATTATAGACCTGGAATAGAGGTTGGTTATATCCAGGAGCTTTCGGAGGAGCCACTCCCTATAGAGGAGACACCACCCTCAGTTGCCTAGTTAGCACTTAGTTTATTTGTGTATTTGGATTATTCCAAACTTGAGACTATGAGTTGTATTATATTTGAGACTTTTTTGTGTTGAGATAGCTAGACTCTTAGACTCCGTTTTGCTGAGTTATATTATAATCTCTCGTGGATCTTTTCATCTTTATTGTGCCAATTATCTTCCTTATAGCTATTGTGATTGAGTATATTTATGAGATTGATGACTATATATTAATTTTTCTCTATTTGGAGTTAAGATATATTGACAGGTTATGATATCATATATTTGTGTGAGATTGATAGATAGCTTCATTGACCTCGATAGTATTCTACCGCCGATGCTATGGCGTAGGCTGGATGTACCCACGTACTAGTGCCTTATTCCGGGTGTGGGTCATGACATCCCCCATGCCACTGATCTTCGATCCTCCACGTTGCTTTATATCTTCCTTCGTCTCCAGCTCCTCGATCATCACGTTGACGCTAGCTGCCATGCGTAGCACCTTCTGCACCACTGGGATCATACTGACATCAATGACACGTTTGAGACAAAATTTCCTGACCATCAGCCTCACCATGAGTCTTGGATGCTTGTTTTCGACTTTCATCTTCTACCAAAACGTGTTAACATTCCGACAAACTTTTTCATCCTTGGCTAGCCTAACCAAGGGGATGGTACGATTCTCTCAAGATTTGAACTCCTAAATCTGCCCACCTTCGTATCCGAACTTGAAGCTCCCTATACATATGCATCCTCAAGTAGAACATCACGAACTGTGCATGTCATCGATGACTTACAACTCCCATAAAATTGTATAAATAGTGACGCTCCCACCTCAGATTGAGTTTGCTGCAAACCTTGATCTCCCCCGTGGCCTCGAACTACTGAAACAATATTGCTCTGTGAAGATTTGGCAAACCACCCATCGCCAAAACTGAATCCGTGAAGCAACCCCCACTTGGAGACCGACCCGTTGTCATAGGACCAACATAATGACCCTCAATTTTTGGCTCATCACCATTCGTCGCTTTGTCTCGATGAACCGAATCCTCCGTAATCCTCAAAGTATCTTGAAAATCCTCCTTAGCGAGTTCCCAATGATCCAACTCTTGTCGAATACCCCTCGAGCCCCCATCCGATGTCTGTGGCCTGTTTGTAAAACTCAGCGGCTTGATCTTGTATATGCCACAACATAAATCTCCTCAAGCCAGCTATTGGGAACCCTTTGTAACCATTCAATCTTTGTCCCCTCGAGCCTCCCTACCGAAACCAAGTTGTAGCGCAAACTCGGTATGTGTCGCACATCCTTGAGAACGAGCTTCTCACCAAGATCCGTTGTCAAGTGCACATCACCGATGCCTACAACTACAGCCATTTCCTTGTTGCCCATCTTCACACGGCCATACTTGCCGCCGTAGTATGATGTGAAGATCCTCCAATATAGAGTGGTGTGAAACAATGCCCCCATTTCCATGACCCAATCACCATCATGACACATGCCATAAGGTTCCTCTGCGTCGGTTGCTGCGATGATGAGATATCCCATAGCCGTGATATCCTCCTTACCATTCTTGCCTTTGGCCTTTTCAGCTTTGAGCTTCATGCAGTTCCTCTTGATATGACCCATTTTTCTACAGTGATAGCAGTCCTTCTTGCCCTCCACGGTCAGAAGATCACGAGAACTCCTCCTTGTCCTCGCTTATGACTTGGGTCTTCCCTTCCCATAGGAAGCTACCAGAGCAAACTCCTGCGATGATTCTACTTGCTTATACCGGATTTCTACGTTCAACAAGTTGCTTTTACTGCCTCCATTATGATAACTCCACCAGGCGTGGAGTTGCTCACCGACAACACCAATGTCTTCCAGCTTTCTGGTAGAGAACTCAAAAGTAAAAGGTACATAAGCTCATCATCAATCACTATCTTCATCGCAGACAACCGATTGATAATACCCTAAACCTCGTTCAGATGTTGTGCCACTGGGTCACCCTCCATGTATTTCAAGTTGATGAGTTGGTGAATCAAAAATACCTTGTTGCCAGCCGTCTTCCTTTTGTACAACGAATGTAGCTTCTCCTATAATGCTTTTGCTGAACTCTCCATGGACAGGTGGTAAAACACCAAGTCGTCCAGCCATTGGAGGATTAATCCAATGGCCTTTCGATCTAGTTGTTTCTAGTCTTCAACAGCTTTGTCCGATGGCTTAGCGTTGTCGCCCTCCAACGGACCATGTAAGTCCTTGTACCAGAGTAGATCCTCCATCCTTGGCTTCCGAATTGCCTAATTCTCCCCTGTGAGGGTGATCATACGAGTGTTAATCTGCTCTGTAGACATAGTTGCCAGAACTAAAACTAGTAGCTATGATACCAGATGTTGGTAATCGGACACGCCCTACAAGCATTTTGACACCGTGTCAGATGGTGCCCGCAGCGAAAACTTTAGGCCAATCCACTTGAGATAACCAACCCCTATCTAACGAACAACAAGCATAAATAAAAATAAGTATATGGCGGTGACTACGTCACCTGGATAAATCCTAACCTTTATTACTCAGGTGAAATTATAAGATTGACAAAATCAATGTTGAACCCTTTTGTCCTAATAAATTCAACCCCCTCACTACACTCAAGAAAAAAATAGATTATAATTCAAATCACTCACCAACCCGTAACAATCTCCATAAGCGAAGGCTACGACTCCTCGATCAGATTTCTTTCTTCCATCTGTCTTGGATGGCGAAGTCCTAAGAGCAAAGCACATACTTTTTCTTAGATTTTTCGTTGATGAGCACCCCCGAATCTCCAACTTGTGCTATGCTTTGTGCCTCCACCCTCCTCCTATATTTATAGGATGTAAAATCCTATTTAAGGTCATAATCGGATTTCCTAAATAGAAAACCTTAAAATAAGAATCATATTCCACCTAATAGCCCAACACTAATTATAGACATCCAAATATGGTCAAATTAAATATTTGATACAAATTTAAAATCTAATCAAATCTTACATTTAATGTAGATTTCTAAATTATATCAAATCAAATCATTGACCATATTTGGGCTCCAAAATTTACCAAATTCAGACTGGACCCCAACAATATTAATTTTAAAAAAATAAATTATGGAGGATTTATAAATGGCTTATACGGCTAAATTTTGAGTCATTTTCAGGCCTCATTATAAAGGTAGAGATAGAGATGCGATGAAAGTTTAACTAATTTATGTATGAATACATGTCTCGTATGTATATCAAAATTAACAATTTCGACAAGCAAATATTCAAATAGTGATTCATATTTGGTCATAGTGATTCATATTTGGTCATGCCGTAGCAATACATGGGTCAAAACAATGATAAATTGTTTCAAATAGATTTACCAAAAGAAATTAATTTTGACAATAAAAATATATCAAATAAATAAAATATTTTTTTATTAAAAAAGAAAAGACGAAAAGGTAGAGATTCACAAAATATTATCTTAATGTAATAGAGAGAAAATGCCTGTCTTCTATCAAGTACAAGAAATATACTATCTAGAATTTTTAAGAGTTTCCATAGTTCATGTATTCTTTTAACTTTCAAATCTTGTAAATTTTTTAAAGAAAAAAAACATAATAAAAAAACCTCTTAGTAACAATGATAAAACATGGATCCGAACAACTTATATCCCTTATAATTGAAAAAATTCTCTCAAACTTACAAGAACCACTAAACCTTTGTGTAGATATTTAAAATAAGAAGAAGAAATCTTATTGGTTATTGTATTTTTACAATAGAGGCATTATATCTTATTTGTAGGAAAAAAAAAATTGACTTAGAGAAACAAGCCAAGTCAAACTAGCAATTTAAATAAAATAAAAAATATATCATAATCCAATATATCCCTATAATTAAGGAAGTAAATAAATAAAAAAATATAGGCCTATTCTTGGATAGAAATCTAAAAAAGAGTCTCCCTCTTTAATGAATATAATCTCTATACAATTTTCTCTTTAATGGATGTAATCTTTATGTAATATTTTCTATATTCCCTCCTAGAGAAACATAGATAGCTATCATCATGAGCTTATTAAGAAGACTTTGAAAACTAGGACTAGTCACACCTTTATTGATATGTCAACAACTTAATTATTTTATGTACTATAGATCAAGAATAATTCCGTTGGTTCTAGCTTCTTACGAATAAAATGGCTATCTATCTCAACGTGTTCTGTCCAATCATGTTGAACTGGATACTTGATTTGTTGATTGTCATCTTATTATCACAGAGCGAAATAGTAATTTTAGGGAGACCCAAATCGAGCGTTAGATTTTTCAACCACATTCCTTTTGCTTTACTCAGCACGATTGTAAACACCATAAATCCTGATCGATTCATTTATTAATCTAATTAACCATACCTTGAAAACAATGTTTCAATTTAATTTTAAGTAAACATAGATTTGTTAGCTTAATACATAATATTATTAAATAGCTAGTTAATTGCTCAGCTTAGTAGCACACTTACTCATTAATCAATATTGTATTTTGACACAATTCTAAATTATAGATTTTTGTGTTGTCAACCACAATCTACTATCTCCCTAAGCTTTTATACAACATATTTGCATTTCATAAATATCTATATCAAACATTATTCTAGTTTAACCATGAATAGTTTACTAAATATTTTCCTTAAATTATTGTATACCCTCATCTTGATAACACATCTTTCATCCAAGTTATACTATCACTTAATGCACACAATAAACTCTTATTTTCTTACCATTTGATCATCACACTCCTTTGATATCTTACCATCTATGTCAACCCAATATTTTAAACTATTCAAATACTTACCAAGTTTGTAGCAATAAAAATTCTGACAATATATTAATCCTACATGAATGTCTAGGAAATCTAACTTGCTCATTGAATATTTCTTTCCTCTTTTGCCAAAATAGCTACCTATACGTTAGTCCATACAAAAAATTATCTAAATCAAAGTATTACTATATAATTATTCCTCCACATTATTTTCTTATGTACACAAAATATTCTTTATTCTCCCTACCATTAAGAGCTACCTACTTCCATTCGTTTACCATTCAAAATTTCACAGAACACCTACAATTAATTCCTTCATAAAATATTCAATTACTCAAATCTTTCCGTATTAATCCCACCATCTCATTTCTATACGTACACCGAATAATCCTAATTTTTTTTTCCATATTGAATTCACATTTATTTTTTATGAATGCAACTTACTGCTATTTCAATCACCTTCTATAAATCCTCATCAATCTACCAAATAATTTCCATGTTGAGACCAACCCTTTATTTTTTTTTGAATAATTTTTATTCTTATAATATAAAAAATATTCACTTCCTACCTAAACAATTATACAAGCATCATTCTTATTACAATTCTCTTTTCTATTACATGTGAGCTCAATTCAAATTTCACTCGGATTATTTCTTACATGCAAATAGCTAATTCGACAAGTATATTAAAATATTCTATTCGTCCACTAGCTAATTTGGCAAGCATTAGAAAATATTCCATATTTTCTATTTAAATAGCTAGCCATCCATATTGCTCATCTAATTGGCCAACTATATTCAAAATTATATCATTTCCTTTACATTGTTCCTACAACTAGCCTAATCTGTTATAACGTGGTTACTAAAGGGTTGGATTTTCACTTTGTATTTTAGTCCCACATTGGTTAGAGATTAGTATTACACCTTCATTGGGTTTTATAAATAAGGCCTTTGCCTCCAACTATAGGATTACACTAATAAGAGATATTCTCTCCTATTTTCTTCTTCCTTCTTTACGTTTATTCTAACATGTTATCAGCACGAAGCTCTAACGGGAGGAAATAAGCGAGAGCATCTCAGTGAGCCGCCATTTGCGGATTCTCCACTTCGATAATATGTATGGTTATTTATGTTTATGTTTTCTGCATATGCATAACCTAGGCACAACCTGATATTGATGTTTATACATCTCTTGACATACCGCTAGGGTAAAAAAAATAATTTTTATCCATTCATCTCACTTCTTATAGTTAACTCTGATTGCACTCCGATGTTAATCGCATATAGATCTCTGGGAGAGGATGCTGGAGTTATTCTTTATTTCTTTCTTTTTTTTATATATGTTAATACATTTAGATCAAAAACATCAGAGATCTGAAGACCATGAACATGAATTGTTTGGTCTATATATATAAGACTTCTAGAATATCATTGTTTGAAGCATACCATATATGGTATTTTTAAAAGACTTCTTGAACATAATCATTGTTTGAAGCATACCATGAACATCTAGTATTTGGTATTTACCTATGACTTCTGGAACATCATTGTTCGAAGCATACCATGAACAAGATTTGTTTGGTATAAATAGACTTCTGTAACATCATTGTTTGAAGCATACACCATGAACATAAATTATGCGATGGTTTACCAAGTTCTTATGTTAACTTATTATTATTAATCTTATACATCAATATGTCGAGCCTCACAAAGCATGATTTTAAGCTTCTAAACTTAGAAGTCCAGAACTTTCTCAACTGGAGATTGGATATTGAATTGCACCTTCAAGCTAAAAGCTTAGGTGACGCAATTATGGCTGATAAGCCAATATCTGCACAAGATAAAGCGAAGGCTTTAATTTTTCTAAGACATCATATTCATGATGATCTCAATACTGAGTACTAAACATTCAAGGATCCCTTAGTGCTATGGAATTCTTTAGTTGAGAGATATGATCACCAGAAAATGGTCATACTACTAGGTACACTCCATGAATGGCTCAATCTATATTTCTGAGATTATATGACAATTGCAGCCTATAATTCAACTATGTTCAGGATTACTTCACAATTAAAGTTATATGGTGAAGATGTGACAGAGCATTCCATGCTAAAGAAAGCATTCACCAAATTTTATACGACTAATATGACCCTACAATAGACGTATAGGGAGAGGAATTTTAAGAAGTATTTTGATCTCATTGCTGTCTTACTCGTAGCCGAGAAAAATAATGCATTATTAATAAAAAACTATACTAGTAGACCACATTGGTCCGCACCAATTTCAGCTGAAGTGAATACGACTAGTTATCGAAAAAATATGACCGATACTAGGGGTCGAGAAAATTACAGAGATAGAGGGCATGGACGATGTGGAAGCCAAAAGTATGAAGCCTCAAAGGGTGTGGAGACTAATCTCATGGAGGGTATAACACACATGGATTTTAATAATTTCTTCCAAGATAAGGATGGAAACGTAATTTCGGAAGACCAGTTCAACGCCATGATAGACCAAGTCAATAAATAATTATTGTATGCTATCTAAGTTTATTTACTTTATAATTTAAATAAATTGGTCATTATATGATCAATAGTCTAGGTAGTTTACTTTCTTTGAAACAGTTTTATTTAGATTTAGATCAAGTTATAATAATTGGCAATATGCCAAGTTTAACCATTTAGTAGCATATTAATATATTATTAATTTTTTGTTTTTTGAAAGGTATGGACAATGATGATGGCATATGCTTGATAGGTAGTGCAACAAATCATACTATATTAAAAACTAAAAAGTTTTTCATAATATATGCCTTAAACACTACAAAGGTGACGACCATTGTTGGACCCATACAGATTATAGAAGGTTATGCTAAGGCCGATATTGTGTTGCCAAATGGAACACACTTAGTCATTCAAAATGCATTATTCTCTAGTAAATCTAATAGAAATCTACTCAACTTTAGAGATATTCGAATGAACGGGTTTCATGTTGAAACCATGAACGATGATAGCAAAGTGTATCTTTGTATCACCTCTAATGTTGGAAGCAATAAGATCACATTAGAAAAGTATAAGTTAATTTTCTTGGGACTATATCAAACTACTCTGAAGGTATTTGAATCTCACCCCATTACTAGCAAAAGGCTAAAGGATCTAAGGAACCTAATCCTTTGGCAAGATAGATTGGGTCATCCAGGATCGACTATGTTGAGAAAGGTCATTAACAATACCAATGGGCATAATTTATCATACCAAAGTCTTTCCTTTCCTACTGAATATTTGTGTGTAGCTTGTTCATAGGGTAAACTCATTACAAGACCTTCACTTCTCAAAATAGCTTCTGAATCACCACTATTCCTTCAGAGAATACAAGGTGATATTTACGGACTAATTGATCCTACTAGCGGACCTTTCAGGTATTTTATGGTTCTAATAGATGCTTCTAGTCGATGGTCAAATGTTTTCTTACTCATATCTAGAAATTTTTCCTTCTCCAAGCTACTTTCTCAGTTCATTAAGCTTAAGACTCATTTTTTTGACCAACATGTTAGAATAATTCGACTTGATAATACAACTGAGTTCACTTTCCGTACTTTTGATGATTATTGTGCTTCCATAGGAATAGAAGTTGAACATTATGTTCCTTATGTTCATACCCAAAATATTTTAGCAAAGTCCTTGATTAAGCATTTTCAGCACAAAGCAATGCCTTTACTCATGCAATCAAACTTACCCGTTTCAGCTTGGGGATATGCCATATTATATGCTGCTTAATTGATCATTGTTAGGCCAACTGTATATCATGAATTTTCACCATCACAACTTGTGACAGGCCATTAACCTAACATCTCTCATTTGCGTAAATTTGATTGTGCTATTTATGTTCCTATTTTCCTTCATCAGCACTCTAAAATGGGACCTCAGCATCGTTTCGGAATTTATATTGGTTTTGATTCTCCCTCAATCATTAGATATTTAAAAACTTTAACTGGTGATATTTTTACTGCTAGATTCATAGACTGCCATTATGATTAGACTAAATTCCCACCATTAGAGGGAGATAAGAACGAAAATAATGTTCTTACAGAACCATTCACCACAAATAATAACATAAATTATCGTAGGATAATCCCACTCTGTCTCATCTAGATTCTCGTACTAATCAATGTGAAACTGAGGTACAAATGATATCGCATCTACAGGAGATTGTAAATCAAATATTAGATGTATTTACTGATGCAGCTAAAGTGATTAAATCACATGTGCCCGCTGTAAATGTGCCAGCTCGAATTGATATCTCCGTAGGAAAAAATAGCAAAGTGGCAAATGAATCTACTATACGCCAGAAGCGTGGTAGATCTATAGGTTCAAAGGACTTAGTCCCTAGAAAGAAAGATATCCAAGTAACGTTCATAAGGAAGTTACACATAACGCTCAAGAAGAGGTTATGAATGACATATCCATACTCTCTGAAAACCTAGAAGAGGTTATTGTCTTAGAAAAGACACAAGCCCAAGAGGAGGCTCAGGTACCTGAAAGCAAAGAGATCTCTATGTTTTATATATATATAAGAGAGGTATGGGATCGAAAAGATATAACAATAGATGGGATATTCTCATTCTTAGTAGCTACTAGAATATCTAAGGGCATTGATGACACTAAACCACGTAGAATCGATGAATGTCGACAAAGAAAAGATTGGCTAAATGGAAGGACTCTATTCAAGCACAATTGGATGCCCTTAATAAATGTGGATTATTCGGACCTATAGTACAAATACCAAAAGATGTCAGACCAGTAAGTTACAAGTGGGTGTTTGTAAGAAAGAGAAATAAAAATAAAAAATTGCTTGATTTAAGGCACGATTAGTGGCACAAGGGTTTTCTCAGAGACTCGGGATTGATTACGAAGAGACGTATTCTTCCGTAATAGATGCAACAACGTTCCGTTATTTGATAAGTCTGACAGTTGAGAAAAAACTGGACATGAGACTTATGGACGTTATAACAACCTATCTATATGATGATTTAGGTAGCGATATCTATATGAAAATTCCAGATGGATTTAACCTACCCAGCTCAAAAGCTAAGAACATGCATTTAATAAAGCTAAGACGTTTATTATACAGTTTGAAATAATCCAGAAGGATGTGGTACAACCATCTTAGTGAATATATAAAAAGGAAGGGATATGAGAATAATCCTATATGCCCATGTGTCTTCATAAAGAAATCTAAAGAGGGTTCCGCTATAGTTGTAGTATATGTCGATGAGATAAACTTGATTGTGATAAGACATGAAATCAATGAGACTACAAACTATCTCAAAAAGGAGTTTGAGATGAAAGATCTCGGAGACAAAAAATATTATCTCGGATTACAAATTGAGCATTGCACTAATAAAATTTTAGTGCATCAATCCAAATACACAAAAAATATATTAAAACAGTTCAGTATGGATAAAGCTTATCCCCTTAGCACTCCAATGGTTATTCGATCTTTAGATATCAATAAAGATCCATATTGTCCTAAGGACGATAATAAAATGATGTTAGGACCCGAAGTACCGTACCTTAGTGTTATTGGGGCATTAATATATATATCACAATGTACAAGGCCAAACATATCATTCTTTGTCAATCTGTTGGCTAGATATAGCTCGGTGCAAACTCGCAGACATTGGAATGGTATTAAATATGTGATGAGATATCTTCGTGGAACTACCGAAATGGAATTATTTTATACTTGTAGTTTATCTGACATCGCAAATCTAGTTGGCTTTGCAGATTCAGCTTATTTATCTGATCCCCATAAAGGTCGTTCACAAACTGGATATGTATTTCTTAATAACAATATAGCTATTTCTTGGCTTTCAACAAAATAGACAATGGTTGCTACCTCCTCAAATTACTCAGAATTATATTAGCTCTCCATGAAGCAAGTACATAATTTATTTGGCTCAGATCGTTGATTTAACATATTCGTAGCTCCTGTCACCTTTCTTCTACCATAAATACTCCAACTGTTATTCATAAGGATAATACAGCATGTATTGCACAAATTCAAGGTGGATTCATTAAAGGAGACAAGACCAAGTATATCTCAACGAAGTTTTTCTATACTCATGAGCTTCAGAATAACTTTGATATTGACGTGCAACAAGTTTGCTCAAGTGATAATCTTGCAGACTTGTTCACCAAATCATTGCCAAAGTCAACTTTTCAGAAACTAGTTCATGGAATTGGAATGCGACATCTTCATCAGGTGATTGTTCAGGATCAACATCATCAGGGGGAGTGAATATTTTTAGGAGGAGATACATTTTTATGGACTATAACGCGTTGTACTCTTTTTTTTAGTCATGAATTTTTTCTATTGGGTTTTTTCTGACAAGGTTTTAATGAGGTAATATTAAGCGTGTCCAACACCTATCTATGTCATCCTAAAGATTGTACTCTTTTATTTTGCACAGGTTTTGTCCTAATAGATTTTTCTGGCAAATTTTTAACGAGACAATAGGCTTAGAGATGGTGGTCATCCAAAGGGGGAGTGTTATAACGTGGGTTACTAAAGGGTTGGATTTCTAATTTATATTTTAGTTCTATATTGGTTAAAGATTAGTATTACGCCTTCATTGGGTTGTATAAATAAGGTCTTTGCCTCCCACTATTTGATTACACTAATAAAAGATCTTCTCTCCTATTTTCTTCTTCCTTCTTCCACGTTTATTCTAACAATAAATTATTTCATAACCAATCAAAACATTTATTTATTTACCTCTCTAATATTTTTATTATTTCCTTACATCATATCCTATTATTCTCTTCGTACAAATGCATATTTGCACAATGAGTTAGCATTCCTAACATTCAATAAATATTGATTTATCATTCAATTAAATATTTTTTATTATTACTCAATGCATCTCACCTCTACTCGAATACAAGCATCTTAATTTTGTAACAGACTATTTTAGCAACTACCTATATTTACTGTCCATTTATTAGGACAATTGAAATTTAAATCATAACATATTCCCTCTTTATAACCATCTATTATCTACCATGTAAAGCCTACTCCCTTAATTTCAATTAGAAAGTTGAACCATTCCCATTTACTCACACCCATAGAATTTGAAATTATGGCATTTCTTATACAATTGCAATAACTTACCCCTTCTAATTATAGCACTTATTCAATCACTTATTAATTGAAAATTGATACCTTACCATATACACACAAATCCCTTTAATTCCCTATGAATATCCAATTTTTATCTTCTTACTGTATATGCACACAAAACCTTCCATGCTAGCAACCTCTACACCTTCATACTGTCGCCATTCTTTATCTTCCTCTTTAAAATAACCATCTCTCTAAAACAACCATCACCACCACTCAGTACAACTGAGCAGGATTGAACAAGTAGCCATGCATGTGCACATACCTCCTCCATATCGTCGCCATCTTCAGGCTGGTATCGTGGGAGCTGCACAACACAGGCCATGACAAAAGTAGTTTGCTTGCACAACCCTCCGCAATCCTGATGTCTACGTCCTCTTCGTTATTTATTGCTTCTTGGAGTAAGATTTGAGATTGGATATTTGCAACTTGAGCTTGACTTTGACTACAGGCAAGTATACATTGCCTTTGTTCAGTATTTTATGTTTTTATTTATCTGTACATAATCCAATGTTTATATGTCATTGTGCCTATTTTCTTATAGAATTAATCATAGAATTATTTCTAGATGTTTGTCGTAGAGTTATTCTACTAGAATATTTTGCCTTCCTCTTGACACGATCTTGGACCCAGGACACGGTATTGTGCATGCATTATAGTTTAGATACGTAGTATATTTATTTTCATTATTAGAGCTCAATCTCCTTGTATAGATTTATTTTGTCTTGACGCATAAATTGTTGTATATCCGTGATCTTCGTTAGACTTGGTTATTGTCATGCCCCGATCTCCCGCAGGCAATCGGCCGTTCCCGCTAGACGGGAATCACCCTCGCCAGCGCTCCCGCGGAACGATCGCTTAACCCATCCGGGCGTGATGCCGCACGAGCGTGAGCCACGCCCGTGCAAGGCCATGGTTCACTGGCTGGCGGTTAGAGTTTTAAGCCACAGAGTCGCACAGATTGTCCGAGTGCAGCGGAGTCATGAACGCATAGCGATTCGGTAACAAGTTCTCTGAGTTGACAAATATAGCGAAAGCATTGAAACAAGTAAAGTAATTTCTTTATTGATATGAACAAGTGTTACAGGCGGCGTATAGCCGAGATTACAAGTCGCTCGAGCCTCTCTCTCTGAAACAGTAAAAGCGTGCCAAGTGGCTACAACTGTGGAATGATTTGTACAGGCGATGTTCAGGCGATGTTCACAACTTATGTCTTGTATATGTACTTCAGTCCCGGACGTACCGTTGCAAGGCTTCAAAGGAAACTCCTGGCCTTAGCACGCACGAAGCAGGCGTCCGCACCGCACGAGATTCTCCCGTACCCTGCATACAAACTGGTGGATTATCAGTACATTGAATGCACTGGTGGGGAAGCTACTCGCCCGCTCGACAAATCCAAACACGTAATACAGGTTCCGTGCACAACTATTAAGTTGTCTTTCTAGTTGCCTTAGGATCAGTTTCATGCAAACATTGAATAGCTTAACGTGTCGGGCAGTGCGCCGTGCGATGTTTGAGGAAACACGGCGAGACTTACCATTTGTCCTTCCCTGTCCAAGGCAAACATT
Source organism: Iris macrosiphon (assembly GCA_036927795.1). Lineage (NCBI taxonomy): Eukaryota > Viridiplantae > Streptophyta > Magnoliopsida > Asparagales > Iridaceae > Iris > Iris macrosiphon. The sequence continues at coordinate 56,544,317 of JAYESA010000003.1, forward strand.
ATTGATTTAAGCACGGCAAGTATAAGCATTCAGGAGGCATACTTGATGAAAACCAAACCAATAGCATATGCAACATGAGAGTCATTTTAACATGATCGTTCAGGTGTTTGGTTGTTTCTTGATGCTATGCAATGACTCGCACGCGGGTAGCCGCTAAGCGAGGATGACTTATCTATATGAACAGTTGTCGCTGGCAAAGCCATAAAGGACTGTTTATAGTCTTGGGCGGTTGGGTGCGAGAGGTCTTGTATCGCTACACGTCACCTCGCCCGGGACGGTATGGAGCGAGACGCTAGGCCATTGGGGCGTTCACTCCATGCCGCCCACTCACGTTAGACTATCAGAAAGTTCCGTCCGGATCGGATCGGCTCTGGTGCCCCGATTGTAGCCGTCCGCAGGAACTTGAATGTTCAATACCTTGTGCACAGGTTGTCCGCGACATGCAGTGGTTGGGTCAGTCAATTATCAGGAGATACACGGGAACAAGAGTGCACTGGAATTGAGGACGCAAATGCACTTTGAACACGAGAACACAAGATATTTGAATCTTGATTCTGTACAGTGATTGACTTGTCTTGATGCATTCCCCTGGTTCGGGGCTGCCTGATGACCCAACGGTCTTAGATACTTGCAGGTTCAATCACGCACGGGACGACTACTTAGTAGTCTCCCGGGGTTTGGATGAAAACAAGGCAAACATTAAGCAGACAAGCATGCGTTTCTAAGGAACATAAGCAGGCACGTTGCTCGGACCCGAAGGTAAGCCGAGAGTTGGAACCGTTAAGGGATTCAGCATGCGAGGGTCTGAACATAAGCAGTATTTCAATTTCCATGTTCTAGCATAAGCAATATGAGTTAGGATTATTCCCTTAGCTAGGTGCGTTGGATTTATTAGCATGCAGGGGTGAATCACCTAGCGACTAGCATAATATTCCAGATTTTATGTGTGCTGGCTAAGCAAAGACAAGTTCACCGTAGCCACCCACCTTAGTGATGATTCGCCTCGGTAGAGCGATACGTCTGAGCGAGCCTCTGAAAGTCCAAGCCGGATCCCTGTAGGGGCAAGTCTGGATATCCTTTGCTTCTTGATCGAGGCAAAGCAGGTCGGGACAGCTGCACGATTGCCGATTGAGACGGCAGTCCGCTTGAGCGGAACAGGGTGTTACATCCTACCCAACTCAGAAAAAGTCTCGTCCTCGAGACTTACTGAGGACAAGCAGTAATCTAGGGTTGAGGCAATCCTAGACAAGTCGTTTGTACTTGTTCATTTGGATCTTCACTTGCACAAGCGTCGATCTTAGCATATCGCTTAGACTGGATCGTGCGCACCTTCGACATGCATTTCTAGTGTGAACACGTCAACCAGCTTAGTGATAGCGAAGTCTTAGCACTCGAGTTTCACCTTTTCTAAGTCTTGGATGGTACCCTAGTTCAAGGCGTCCCTCGAATAGATGCATTCAACCAAACTTAGGGTTGGTGAAAATCGGACAAGCTACTAGCGATACTCTCAAGGGTTCGCACAGGTTGGCACAAAGGCCACTCGCAGCATACAACCAGACAGGCAAGCATATCAATCAAAACGCATTTTGAAAGTATTTAGACTTATTGTTGGAACATCCCATCGAAGTATTGAGAGAGAGCGTGCACATAACCCACGAACGAGCTTTCGAAACAGAGATATCGAATCGAAGTCCAAAGGTGTAGAAGCCAGGCTCTGATACCAACATGTCATGCCCCGATCTCCCGCAGGCAATCGGCCGTTCCCGCTAGGCGGGAATCACCCTCGCCAGCGCTCCCGCGGAACGATCGCTTAACCCATCCGGGCGTGATGCCGCACGAGCGTGAGCCACGCCCGTGCAAGGCCATGGTTCACTGGCTGGCGGTTAGAGTTCTAAGCCACAGAGTCGCACAGATTGTCCGAGTGCAGCGGAGTCATGAACGCATAGCAATTCGGTAACAAGTTCTCTGAGTTGACAAATATAGCGGAAGCATTGAAACAAGTAAAGTAATCTCTTTATTGATATGAACAAGTGTTACAGGCGGCGTATAGCCGAGATTATAAGTCGCTCGAGCCTCTCTCTCTGAAACAGTAAAAGCGTGCCAAGTGGCTACAACTGTGGAATGATTTGTACAGGCGATGTTCAGGCGATGTTCACAACTTATGTCTTGTATATGTACTTCAGTCCCGGACGCACCGTTGCAAGGCTTCAGAGGAAACTCCTGGCCTTAGCACGCACGAAGGAGGCGTCCGCACCGCACGAGATTCTCCCGCACCCTGCATACAAACTGGTGGATTATCAGTACATTGAATGCACTGGTGGGGAAGCTACTCGCCTGCTCGACAAATCCAAACACGTAATACAGGTTCTGTGCACAACTATTAAGTTGTCTTTCTAGTTGCCTTAGGATCAGTTTCATGCAAACATTGAATAGCTTAACGTGTCGGGCAGTGCGCCGTGCGATGTTTGAGGAAACACGGCGAGACTTACCATTTGTTCTTCCCTGTCCAAGGCAAACATTATTGATTTAAGCACGGCAAGTATAAGCATTCAGGAGGCATACTTGATGAAAACCAAACCAATAGCATATGCAACATGAGAGTCATTTTAACATGATCGTTCAGGTGTTTGGTTGTTTCTTGATGCTATGCAATGACTCGCACGCGGGTAGCCGCTAAGCGAGGATGACTTATCTATATGAACAGTTGTCGCTGGCAAAGCCATAAAGGACTGTTTATAGTCTTGGGCGGTTGGGTGCGAGAGGTCTTGTATCGCTACACGTCACCTCGCCCGGGACGGTATGGAGCGAGACGCTAGGCCATTGGGGCGTTCACTCCATGCCGCCCACTCACGTTAGACTATCAGAAAGTTTCGTCCGGATCGGATCGGCTCTGGTGCCCCGGTTGTAGCCGTCCGCAGGAACTTGAACGTTCAATACCTTGTGCACAGGTTGTCCGCGACATGCAGTGGTTGGGTCAGTCAATTATCAGGAGATACACGGGAACAAGAGTGCACTGGAATTGAGGACGCAAATGCACTTTGAACACGAGAACACGAGATATTTGAATCTTGATTCTGTACAGTGATTGACTTGTCTTGATGCATTCCCCTGGTTCGGGGCTGCCTGATGACCCAACGGTCTTAGATACTTGCAGGTTCAATCACGCACGGGCCGACTACTTAGTAGTCTCCCGGGGTTTGGATGAAAACAAGGCAAACATTAAGTAGACAAGCATGCGTTTCTAAGGAACATAAGCAGGCACGTTGCTCGGACCCGAAGGTAAGCCGAGAGTTGGAACCGTTAAGGGACTCAGCATGCGAGGGTCTGAACATAAGCAGTATTTTAATTTTCATGTTCTAGCATAAGCAATATGAGTTGGGATTATTCCCTTAGCTAGGTGCGTTGGATTTATTAGCATGCAGGGGTGAATCACCTAGCGACTAGCATAATATTCCAGATTTTATGTGTGCTGGCTAAGCAAAGACAAGTTCACCGTAGCCACCCACCTTAGCGATGATTCGCCTAGGTAGAGCGATACGTCTGAGCGAGCCTCTAAAAGTCCAAGCCGGATCCCTGTAGGGGCAAGTCTGGATATCCTTTGCTTCTTGATCGAGGCAAAGCAGGTCGGGACAGCTGCACGATTGCCGATTGAGACGGCAGTCCGCTTGAGCGGAACAGGGTGTTACAGTTATTTGACTCGACAGGACTTATATTGGATATTAGGTGGGGTGGACGTTGACTACTACCTATCTATCGTAGACTTACTCGCTACTAAGGATGATAGATAGACTATAGACATGCTATTGAGGCATGATACTATAGATTTAGACTCGCCACAGAGATACTTATTTTTATTCAACTTGACCAGGTAGTCATGCGGCCATACATTATTCTCGATTGCATTTACACATAGATGACGAGTCATAGTTTACCTTTATTCCCATCTTTCTTTATGAATATTATATTGTTACCTTGGCATATTTTATGTATCTTGCTATGTCCCTTTGAGGACCTGGACTTTTCTCCAGATCTCGACAAACAGGTGTACCCGGAGTGCTACGGACCAAAACCGGTTACTGGTACAACTGTAGTTGATGACTTCACTATTACTTAGTTTATTTTAGCATGGAATTTTATTTATTTTTTTTGCTTTTCTATTCAGTCTACTAGTAGTGGATTTGTCTCTACCGGACGTGACCAAAATTCTTGATGAACTTGAACTTCCGTATTTATATCCATTATTATCAATTTATTTTAGTTAATTTTTATTAGTAGTGGATAAAATTTAGATTGCCTATGTTTTGTATTAAAATCTTCATAAGACAGCGTATGTATAAAACATAAGATTTTCATAGTTAGATTATCTTTCGATTCGTACCAGCTAACTAAGTTACGTGCTCATCACATAAGTTTTGGGATCGGGACGTGATATGGTTTTGTGGTAGCCCATGCAGGTTGCGTTAGACATTTCGGTTACATTACTGTACCGAATAGACCTGTGATAGGATTAAATAGGATCTTAATCCACAACTGCTTGACAACTTTCGTTAAACTCCATTATCGCCATTGGACTCTGTATTTGCACTCGGTCTTCCCCTTTCATTAACATCTCGTATTATTGTTTTTCGTTTATTTCTTTTCCGGAGGGACTAACTTAGTGAATGGTGGAAGTTAGAAAATTGAAAAAATTGTATCCCTTATGTAATATACGTAATTTATTATTTATTATGATTTTATTTGTAATTAGTGGTTTATAAGGAAGGGTATTAAAGACTTAGGTATATAGTGTTATTGCAATTTTATCAAGGATAACTATTAGTAGATGAAATTAGGAATTTTCCCTATGGAAGTATATAATTTTATGAAAATTTTGTATTTTGATGCATTAGGGTCATAAAAGGTGGGTACAAATATATGGTTGAATTTTTTTATTGAAGTAATATGGGATATGATAAATTGGGGATAAATATTAGAAAAATAATTTTAATTTAGGAAATTTTTTAAGATTTATATTTATATTTATATTTTAAAATTTTGAGGAGATCCCACTTGGTAGTATGTTCTTGTTGATATGGGTTGATTCAAAGGTGGGTAGAAGCCCTTTAAATAAGAGGAATATAATTTGTGAAATATGGTAGTAATTGTAATTTATTGAGGATAAACTTTATTCAAGAAAATTGAGGAGTCGTGAAATATGGAAATAGTAATGATACATTATTTAGTGATAATCATTACTAGAGGATTTTTATTTTTGAGATTGACATTATGCCTATGGAATTACAAGATATAGATTTAATAAGTTATACTTGGAAGGTGAGAATTACAATTTAAGTTTTTGGATTTGAATTTTAAATTTTGAGAATTTGAGTGAATTTTAATTTCGAGGACGAAATTCCTTTAAGGTGGGTAGAATTTAAACACCCTGAATCCTGATCAATTTATTTATTACTCTAATTAACCTTACTTTAAATGAGTGTTTCAACTCTAGTTTAATTATAATTAAACTTGGGTTTGTTAGCTTAATATATAATAGTTATTAAATAGCTAGTTAATTGCTAAGCTTAGTAGTATACTTACCCCTTATTCAATATTGTATTTTGACATCATTCTAAAGTATAGAATTTGGTGTTGTCAACTATAATCTACTATCTCCCTAAGCTTTTTATTCAACACCTTTGCATTTCATAAATCTCTATATCAAACATTATTCTAGCTTGACCATTAATATATTAGTCAATATTTCCCTCATATTATTGTATACTCTCATATCGATAACACAGCTTGCATCCAAGTTATACTCTCACTTAATGCACACAATCAACTCTTATTTCCTTACCATTTGATCATCACATTCCTTTGATATCCTACAATCTATGTCCACCCAATATTTTAAACTATTCAAATACTTACCACATTTTGTAGCAATAGAAATTCTGACAATATATTCATCCTCCACGAATGTCTAGGAAATCCAACTTACACATTGAATATTCCATTTCTCTTTTGCAAAAATAGCTACCTATACGTTGGTCAATATAATAAATTATCTAATTCAAATTCTTACCATATAATCATTCCTCCATATTATTTTCTTATGTACACAAAACATTCCTTATTCTCCCTTCCATTAAGAGCTACCTGTCACTCTCCGATTTTATGGAATCGATAGTCGTCCCTCGGGTGTGATGCCATGCAAGCCAAAGTTGCGCTCGCATAAGGCGAAGGCATTAAATTACAATAAGAACAATACAGACTATGCAGAATATTGAATGACACATTTGCACGGAAGAAAAAATTTCTTTATTGATAATGAACATCATTTATAAACTCTTGAACATAAGTAGAGGGTTGCCGCGTGGGTTTACAAAATGGACGCAAAATAAGATAGTCGTTCCATATATTACATCCCCTTACTAAAATTTAAAAGATAAGGACCTTCCGACGGGATTATCATTTTGTCACGGAGCTTCATCATGCATGCACGAGCTTCAAAAATTTGTATACGGGCTTCACAAATTGAATACGAGCACGTCTTTGGATGGACTGGTTGGAGAAAATCCTCAGCTCTCGCATTATCACCTTGGCTTGGGGAACCTGTTGCAACACGGGCCAGTATATCAAAATGTACTAGTGAGGGCAAGCTAACCAAACTTACCAAATTGATATGGTATTCATGTGAATCATACAAATTATAATTTGATGATCTTTTTATATTGTCTAAGTCCAAGTTATAAGCATGCGATAAAATAAAATGACTGAAATAAATGTGCCACCATTCAGTGACATTTACCTGCGGCCGACGTATCCACCTGCACAAGACTTACCATGTTCTTCCCTGCCCAAAAGATATCGTTAACTTGAACAGTTTAAACAAACATATAGGATCACTGGCACCACAAGCCATCATAGACTATAGTCTGGGTAGACGGTGATGGTAGCAACGCAGGTAGCGAGCCCCACTACAAACTCTTTCCTCATCCGTACTAGTTTCCTAACATAGCTAAACTATTGTTCCGCCAGGAACGAATTGGCCCTAGTGCCTCAGTGACCATTCGCAGGAACTAAACTTTGTGCATAAGTTGTCCGTGACCATGCGATGTCTAAAAATGAAGTTATCAAACAAAGCAATTGGAAGACAACATGAATGAATTGTGATTATTCAGCATAACTTGATATCATAGTCTACCTACTCAAGTGATCGCATTATAAGTATGTACTACTTCTATGCATAGTTATAGAAGAATAAATTCTAGGTACAACTGAAACATAAGATATGCACATTTATGGTGGACAAGCACGCAATAGTATGATCATTTTCATGAGTTCGTGTGACATGCATCCAGTGTTCCAAGCCAACTTCTTATTATCATGACTCAATTATTATTATTATGGTATTATTGATCGAAATGCAATAATTAAGTCAGATTATTAATTATAAAAACTTGGAAAGAAAGAACGCCCCCAAAGATATAGCAACTCATTGTCACGCCCCGAGGCGTCCCCCTAGTCGTGACCGCCGTGCGGGCCTGGAGTTGCGCCCGCACAAGGCTTTTTAATGATTTGCATAGCAAGCACGTATTCAGAGTACGCAGATAAATTGAAACACAGATTTGAAACATAGAAAAGTTCTCTTTATTGATAATGAACATCTATTACAAACTCTTGAACGAGTCAGCTAATATGCCGAACGGCTTACAAAAGGGTTGACTCAAAATGAGATAGCAGTCCTGTACATTACATCCTTTTATAAACTCAAAACGATAAAGACCTCCAGGCTGGAGGATCGCCTTGCCACGGAGCTGCATTTGTGTATGAAGAGTTGCAGGCTCCTGACTCCAAAATGCTTCGGGGGCGCGGTGAAGATGCGCCAACAGTTGGACTGGATCGGGTAGACGACTTCGGCTCCTCGCTCGGTTCGCCTTGGTGCGGAGAACCTGTTTCAACGAGGGTCAGCATATCGAAACATGCTGGTGAAGGCGAGCTAGCCTGACTTTACCAATCAACACGTTGTTTAGAGAAGCATGCATATTTGTGGGTTTCTATCTTGCCTTAGTTCATTTACAGTTAAGCAGCATATTGAATTTACTGAAATGAACGTGCCACCGTTCGGTGGATTTTACCTGACCGTCTGAATTACCTGCACAATACTTACCTTGCCTTCCCTGCCACAGAGACACAAGTTAGTATGCAACAGGTTTAAATATACAGGGGATCACTGGCTGGATGCCATATTGGACCAATTTTAGTCGCTGACGAGGATGGTATGCAGCGAGAGCACGGGAGTGCTGCACGCCATTCCGTCCTTGCACAGGATGACTAAACAGGAGAGTTCCCGCCCGGATCGGATCGGTGCCAGTGCCCCAGCGACCGTCCGCAGGAACTAAGGGCCTTGTGCACAAGTTGTCCGTGATCAACATATACACTAAGTTAGCAGTTGAGGCAAATCAGGGCAATAACAGGCACGGGACAGTAACAGGAGGAGAGCTACTTTGGCATAGTCTCCTTATCAGATTATTGCATTCAGGAGGAGTCATGTTCATAGCATAATTTAAAGAAGAGCATACATTCTAACTTGTATTATGCATATGATAAATATTTCCGAGCGAACAAGCATGCAAGTAAGTAACCGTTCACAGTTTTGATTGACAAGCAGTATTAACCAAGTCTATTCTCTTTTATCTTGGTTTCTTTTATTATTACTTGGTATCGTTTGATCGGGGCGAAGGAGTGAAGCTCGGAAGCAGAGCTAGCTAATCGGGTTGGTAGCCACTCACTTAGATTTTGGAAAGAAGAAGGAAAGAGGCGCTTCACGACTCCGTTCGCAAGCCGCCTACTGCTCGTTCACCTGCACACGAACAGCTCGATTAATACTTCTTCCTCTCTTTCCATTCTCGGAATAGAAGTGCAAGTCTATGAACGAAAACAATGAAAACCATCGAAACCGTTCAAGGAAAACAAGCAAATCCCAAAACCAACTCAAAGCACGAAAGCAACAAGCGACATCGAAAACCGAGGCAATAAAAGATAGCAGCGGAGAGGTCCCTCCTGACTCTGCCGCTAAGACGATCCTTGGGGCGCAGTCCACTGAATATGGGAATCGATTCCGAAGAAACAAATCCATAACGAGGACGAGTTCTTAGTTCAATCTATCCCGATCGAACGATACCGTCTTGTGTTTCTTAGCCGCGCTCTCCGCATCGGGAGAACGGGGCGCTACATCCTACCCAACCAATTGGAAGTTTCGTCCCGAAACTTAAGAATAGGGCCTACCGTTAGGGAGCATTATGTCGAGGGCGGCGATCCGGGACAGGACAAGCATCCACCCGATGGGTTGGATCACCACAACGGAGGCAATTCCCGAGTCGCTTTCGACAATCCTTGAACAGGTGCCCTGGCTTCCTACAGAAGTTACATGTTTGGTTGGGATTTGTCTTCTGCTTTCCGCCATCATTGTGACGCTTTGCGGCGTTGTTTCCTCCCTCGCTGCCTTGGCGTTTGTGATTGTAGGTATGCACAGCGCCGGTGGAAACGTGAGGATACAGTGGCTCGAGCGATAGGGCGTGATTCATGACTTCACGCATGGTTCCATACTGATTATTGACCACGTGCGAATAGATGGCAGGGCGTAGTCCACCTTCAAACCTTCTAGCTCGGCTCGCTGCATCAGGTAAATAGGCCCTAGCGAACTTCGAGAGTCGGTTGAACTCGGCGGAGTATTGCTTAACTGTCATACTGCCCTGCCTCAGCTGCACGAAGTCATTTTCCATTTTGCGTTGTACTGGAGGCGGTATAAACTCCTCTTCGAACGCGGCACGAAAGGTCGTCCACGAGATCGCCTCCTCTCCGTGATCAAGTTGGAGAGATCGTCGATGCACGTCCCACCAATCGTGTGCGTCGAGGCGGAGCTGCAGTTGCGCGCAGGCGACGCGCCTATCTTCGGGGACCTCTAGCAGAGTGAAGTGGTCTTCAAGTTCTGCTAGCCAATCTAGAGCTACCACTGGGTCCTCAGTCCCGTTGAACGGGGTGTTGCAGACTTTCTTGAAATGGCCCAAGTTGAAGGCAGTCACGTCCCTCGGCCTTGGGATTTGAGGCGTCTCCACTTCAAGCACGGGCTGTTCCACCGGAGTCGCTGCTGTTGCGGCGGAATGGTTGGCAGCCAAAGTCTGAACGATCTGATGCAGGGTATCGACCTGCTTCTGTTGGACTGAGAATCGGGTCTCTAGATTACTCTCGAGCTTAGCTTGGCGAGCATCGTCTCGTTGTCGTTGCGATTCTAACATTTGCATTAACCGCTCAAGCGGGTCGACTTGAGACATGCCTCTTTGGCTCCGAGAGCTTCCCGAATTGCCTGAACTGCTTTCTTGTGTTTCGATCGGTGGTTGCGCTGCAGATTGCGCTGGATCCATTCCTTCAAAATGAAGGTAAATTACATTAGGATCATAATGTATTATGGACTTATTGCATGAACGTATCTCATTTTGGCCTAGCGAGTTCAAGAGTTCGCACAGGAATTTGATCGTTAAAGGAACTTTTCCAGCACGAAGTCTAAGGAACTTTGAATCTGTGCTCTGATACCACTATGTCACGCCCCGAGGCGTCCCCCTAGTCGTGACCGCCGTGCGGGCCTGGAGTTGCGCCCGCACAAGGCTTTTTAATGATTTGCATAGCAAGCACGTATTCAGAGTACGCAGATAAATTGAAACACAGATTTGAAACATAGAAAAGTTCTCTTTATTGATAATGAACATCTATTACAAACTCTTGAACGAGTCAGCTAATATGCCGAACGGCTTACAAAAGGGTTGACTCAAAATGAGATAGCAGTCCTGTACATTACATCCTTTTATAAACTCAAAACGATAAAGACCTCCAGGCTGGAGGATCGCCTTGCCACGGAGCTGCATTTGTGTATGAAGAGTTGCAGGCTCCTGACTCCAAAATGCTTCGGGGGCGCGGTGAAGATGCGCCAACAGTTGGACTGGATCGGGTAGACGACTTCGGCTCCTCGCTCGGTTCGCCTTGGTGCGGAGAACCTGTTTCAACGAGGGTCAGCATATCGAAACATGCTGGTGAAGGCGAGCTAGCCTGACTTTACCAATCAACACGTTGTTTAGAGAAGCATGCATATTTGTGGGTTTCTATCTTGCCTTAGTTCATTTACAGTTAAGCAGCATATTGAATTTACTGAAATGAACGTGCCACCGTTCGGTGGATTTTACCTGACCGTCTGAATTACCTGCACAATACTTACCTTGCCTTCCCTGCCACAGAGACACAAGTTAGTATGCAACAGGTTTAAATATACAGGGGATCACTGGCTGGATGCCATATTGGACCAATTTTAGTCGCTGACGAGGATGGTATGCAGCGAGAGCACGGGAGTGCTGCACGCCATTCCGTCCTTGCACAGGATGACTAAACAGGAGAGTTCCCGCCCGGATCGGATCGGTGCCAGTGCCCCAGCGACCGTCCGCAGGAACTAAGGGCCTTGTGCACAAGTTGTCCGTGATCAACATATACACTAAGTTAGCAGTTGAGGCAAATCAGGGCAATAACAGGCACGGGACAGTAACAGGAGGAGAGCTACTTTGGCATAGTCTCCTTATCAGATTATTGCATTCAGGAGGAGTCATGTTCATAGCATAATTTAAAGAAGAGCATACATTCTAACTTGTATTATGCATATGATAAATATTTCCGAGCGAACAAGCATGCAAGTAAGTAACCGTTCACAGTTTTGATTGACAAGCAGTATTAACCAAGTCTATTCTCTTTTATCTTGGTTTCTTTTATTATTACTTGGTATCGTTTGATCGGGGCGAAGGAGTGAAGCTCGGAAGCAGAGCTAGCTAATCGGGTTGGTAGCCACTCACTTAGATTTTGGAAAGAAGAAGGAAAGAGGCGCTTCACGACTCCGTTCGCAAGCCGCCTACTGCTCGTTCACCTGCACACGAACAGCTCGATTAATACTTCTTCCTCTCTTTCCATTCTCGGAATAGAAGTGCAAGTCTATGAACGAAAACAATGAAAACCATCGAAACCGTTCAAGGAAAACAAGCAAATCCCAAAACCAACTCAAAGCACGAAAGCAACAAGCGACATCGAAAACCGAGGCAATAAAAGATAGCAGCGGAGAGGTCCCTCCTGACTCTGCCGCTAAGACGATCCTTGGGGCGCAGTCCACTGAATATGGGAATCGATTCCGAAGAAACAAATCCATAACGAGGACGAGTTCTTAATTCAATCTATCCCGATCGAACGATACCGTCTTGTGTTTCTTAGCCGCGCTCTCCGCATCGGGAGAACGGGGCGCTACACTCATAATTTGGTGAATCGTTAAGAAGAAGGAGAAAGAGGATGCTTCAGTACTCCTCTCGTGCATCGCCTACTCCAACACCTGCATTGGCACGGATATACGATCAATACCTCCTCTTATCTTTCACCTAGAATTCGATAAAAAATACGAAGTTGAAAGAATGCAACAATAAAAACCGTCAAAACTGTTCAAGAAAACACAATCATAAAACCAACACAAAAGAAACAAAGAGGTATCAAAAATGAGAAACAAAAACCAATGCAACGAAAAGGTCCCTCATGACTCTGTCATTGAGTTATTCCTCGAGACACGATCCGCTGAATATGGGACTTGATTCTGAATAAATCAATCCATAACGAGGAAATGATCTTGATTCAATCTGTCCTGATCAACGGATATCAACAATTTTCCTTGGCCGCGCTCCCCGCATCGGGGGAATATGGGCACTACACTACCTACTTTATGATTCAAAATTCAAAGAATACCAACATTTAGTTCCTCCGTAAAATAATCAATTAACTCAATTTTTTTATATTAATCCCACCCTCTCATTTCCATACGTACACAGAATAATCCTAATTTGTTTTACCATATTGAATTCACATTTATTCTTTATGAATGCAAATTATTGCCATTTTAATCACCTTCTATAATTCCTCATCATCTACCAAACAATTTCTATGTTGAGACCAGTCCTTTATTTTATTTGAAATTTTTTATTCTTATACTATAAAAATTATTCACTTCCTACCAAAACAAGTATACAACCATCATTCTTATTACAATTCTCTTTTCTATTCCATGTGATCTCAATTCAAATTCCTATCATATTATTCCTTGCATGCAAATAGCTAATTCGACAAGTATATTAAAATATTATATTTGTTTACTCGCTAATTTGGCAAGCATTAGAAAATATTCCATACTAATAAAACAAGTAATTAAATTCCCTATTTAAATAGCTAGCCATCCATATTGCTTATCCAATTGGCCAACTAAATTCAAAATTATGTCATTTCCTTTACATATTTCCTATAACTAGCCTAATAAATTATTCCATGACCATTAAAAAACTTTCTTTATTTACCTCTCTAATATTTCTATTATTTCCTTACATAATACCCTATTATTCTACACATGCAAATGCATATTTGGACAATGAGATAGCATTCCTAACATTCAATCAATATTAATTTATCATTCAATTGAATATTTGTTTTATTACATACTCAATGCATCTCACCTCTACCCGAATACAAGCACTACCAGAAAAAGTCAAATTAGCGACGTCTAAAAACGTCGCTAAATAACCAAAAATCGTCGCTAATTTGGTTTAGCGACGTAATTAGCGACATTTTAAAGCAGTCGGAAAAAACAAAGTCGCTAAAATAAAAAATGTCGCTAAACGTCGCTATACCGACATTTTTTAGCGACTTTAATGTGTCGCTAACTTTAGCGACGTTTAGCGACGCCGCGTTACTACATAGCGATGTTTATTGAAGTCGCTAAACGTCGCTAATTAGCGACTTATATAGCAACATTACACCGACGTCTTTAATGACCTGGCAATACTGCCATGTCAGCAGTTTGCGACGTATAGCGATGATTTTAGCAATATTATTAGCGACGTATTTAGCGACTTGTTACAGCATCGCTAATTAGCGACGTATTTAGCAACTTAAGTTAACATCGCTAAACATCGCTAAAAACGTCGCTAATTTTCAAAAAAATAAAAAAAATATTATATTTCTGGGTTTACAAACCCCCTTGGTTTCATTATCAGGTATATGATGGTAGTAGAAATAATTGAATAAAGAACACAGTAGCAGCACCAAGGGGAAAATTTCTAGTGCACTGGGTAAATATAGGCCAAGTATCAGTCATCAGTTGTAAACAAAAATATGAATAATATAATAAAATTTGAAGAAAAGAAAGCATCCAGCAAATCTCATCGTAAATATAAAGAATATAGCAAATTTATATCCATACAACCGCATCCTAAATAATAATAAAAATATAAATATCCAGTAACTAACTATACTACTGTGGATCTGCAAGAGGCTGACCACCGGCACGCTTGAAGGATAAGAACTCCTCATACACGTCCCGTGGAATCGACACCGATGTCGATGGAGAAGGCAGTGACGTCGGTGGAGTCTGTGTCGATATAGGTGCACTAGGAGGCCGTGCCCACTCGAAGTCTGCAAGTCGCTGGTTGTAAGAATCCAGGGTAGATAACAGCCTCGTACTGCTATAAACCATTGAATCCTGCATCATCGTCAGCCTCTTGTCCATTGATACCTGTGACACCTGCAGCTCCATGATGTTGCGGTCATTGGAGGCTCTAATATCATTTGTCAATTCCTGGAGCTCCGTCATGCTGCGGTCGAGCATATCGAATCGTGCGATGAGCATCGGATCGTCCGCCTGCGACTGGGACCGGGGCTGCTCCTCCATCCTTCGCAGCAACTCGTCACGGAGAGACGCAATCTGACGGTCAACGGCCTCCTGGACTCTGGCCGACGACTGCGAGGGCTACTACTGCGAGGGCTGTATGGAATGCACAGCTATCGGGGAGGCCCTAGATGATTGCGTCATAACCAGGGCGCCATAGGAGCCCGTACCGTAGTACGTACCCCTCTGGAGACCACCAGCTGCGGTCACCCACAGGTCGTCCGCCGACGGAGCTGGAGCGGGCTGCGACAAAGTACCAGCCTCTCTAGGTATAGGTGCACTAGTAGTCGCCCGCTCACGTAGCCTAAGATACTCGGCCTAGAAAGGTTTGGAAACTCGATAATTGTCTAAGTTATATTAAAATTAACACAAATTAAAGTAATACTCACATAGGTCTGCGAGGCCCTTTCATCAATAAGATTTCCGTCCTTGCGATGGGTGACTAAGAAGACGGTCACCATGTTGGCATCCTCACCCCTCTGTATCTGTTAAAAATATATTATTTAGTACTAAACTTAAATATTTTTTCCTACTACCATTTTATGGTACTTATATTAAAATAATATAATTTAAAAGAAAAAATATACCAAACAACGGAAATGTTCCGTCATCCGAATCGAGCCACCACACCACTTGGCAGTATTCCGCCTAGCCGCCTTGGCCTTCTCAGACCTTTCCTTGTAGCTCGGATCGTTGAATTTAGCCCTCATCGCATTCCACTGCTCAGGCGTGATCCAACCTTGGATCAGTTTTCCAGCACGATCATGAGCCTTCTAGTCATCCAGAGCATCTCGGATAAGCTTGGCGGCAACGGTCGAAAAGAGCCGCTCGATCAACTCGGCCCGGTACAGAGGATAAAAATATGTTTGCTACAATAAATAATTTAGTAAGTGAGCATCACGGATAAGTTATATAATATGCATAAATTCGAGGATTTATTTAATATACTTTTACCTGGAAGTGCGTAAACCAGAATGCCTTCCTCTCCTCCGGAGTCTCAGAGTAGTTGATCCAAGGGCCACCGTAGCTGTTCCTCAGAAATTGGCCCAGGCATCTCTGAACCGACGATGGATGATATCTATACAGAGATAATAATTTAGAATACTGAAAAAGTCAATAGACGATGAATAAAGAAATATACGATATATATTATACTAAACCATCTAATTGACTTACTTTGTACCGTCGGCCCAAATCTCTGTCCTTGTCTCCTCCGGAGGTGCGCATGGAGGATCTTGCTGATGTTGGGACAATATGGGCACGACCTCCTCGACATGCTCATCTGTCCCCATGGTTCCGTTAGCAGGAGGAACACTGGACGAGGGTGTACTATCACGCCTGGAACTACTCGTCCCAACAGTCGGAGATGTGAGTGATCGATATACTGGAGTACTGGGCGACGATGATCCAGAACCCACAGTAGGCAGTACCGGAGGAGCACTTTGTCTACCGTAGGACCTGCCGAATCCTCCGTATCGTCCTGTCATATCTGATAACAACATATGATGAATATAGAGAAACACAAATATATAGTACATTCTACAGTCGAAATGTGATGCATATCTCAAAGCATTCTACAGTCAAAATATAATACATATATTCGTTAATGGAATATATTTTACAGTCAAAATATAGTTACATTCTACTTCTTCAATTTTCCAACCTTGATCTACATTCTACAGTCAAAATATAGTTACATTCTACATGCAATATATTTTATTTTCAATCATCTTCAGAAAATTCATCTTGTTCGTCTTCCTCGTCCTCCTCTTCCTCTTCCTTGTCTTCACTTTCATCTACTTTATCTTCCTCTTTGGATAATTCTACATCTTCTACATTATTACTCGTGTAATGAGTAACTTCTGTTGAGTTTACATCTGTAATATTTGTTACAAGAGGTAGACCGTCCTCCTGATAAGCTATTTCGTCAATGTCAAAGGTATTTCTAGCTTTAGTCTTGCATACTGCCCACCAATCTGACCTTGCTGTCCCCCTTCCAGGATAAGTTGTGAAGTACACGAGCTGAGCCTGACTTTATAGGACAAATGGTTCGTAGCCTTGATATCTACGTTTGTAGTTTATATCCACAAGGCCATGCTTGTCAATTTTTTAACCTTGATCTTGAATCGGATCGAACCATTCACACCTGAATAGCACGATATTAGCAGGTTCTGTGCCATAATTATATGTCAACTCCACAATCTGTCGTAAGATGCCAAAAAATCATTGCCCGGATTGACGTCTTTCTAGTTCGAAGATTTGATACACAAACAACTATTTTTCGTGGAATCAAGATCGAGAAAGCTGTCTCTGATAGGAGCATTTGTTGACTTGAACCTGAACCCATTCACACAGAAACTTGGCCATATTTTTATGGCAGTAATTGGTCCCTTGGCTAGAGTTCTAATAGATTCAGTCTCGGGTGTTATTAGACGATCGACCTAAATACCAAAGTAGCGATATAAGTTATTTTTTTTGCAAGTGCAAAAATAAAAAGTAATTACCAAGCATCTTACATATGCGCTCAACCAAGAAGGAAAATGGCATATCATATCTTGTTCTACTTCTTCGTCTGTTATGTAAGGTCTAACCGGCCTCAACTCATCATTATATGTGCTGAAAAACAATGAAGCAACTGCTGATTAGTAGCATAATAGTATCTTATACTATTACATTAAAATGATGTAAACGTGGACGTATTAATTACTTACCCCTCTAGCTTTTCCACTTCATTCTCGTTGCAATTGAGTAATATATACAATTGAGCAGCCCTTAGCTCATCATCACTCAAATATCTCTTCTTTATTTTTTTCGAAGGCTTTCCGGACGCATTGAATACTTTGAGTATTGCATCATTAGATTCTTGATATGCGTCGTTGTTTCTCGGAGCTTTCGTCCTATTAGTAGCAACATGCGGTTTGAAATACGTCGAGCAAAAGTTTGTAATCTCCTCGAGAACATAAGCTTCACAAATAGAGCCCTCAACCCGTGCCTTATTTTTTACCTTTCTCTTTAGGTGATTCAGATGCCGCTCGAAGGGGTACATCCACCGATAACCGACAGGACCACCAACATGTGCCTCATAGGAAAGATGAATTGGCAAATGCTCTATAGAGTCGAAGAATCCAGGAGGAAACACCTTCTCGAGCTTACATAGTATTACCGCAATGTCCTTCTCTTGCTTTTCTTGATGATCGAGGAGCAACTTAGTACAACAAAGATCTTTGAAGAATATGCTCAGCTCTGTCAATGGGTCCCAAACGACATGAGATAAGAATTCCCGAAATACAATCGGAATTAACCTCTCCATGAATACGTGATAATCATGGCTCTTCATACCCACCAGTTTGTTCTCCTTGAGGTCGAAGCATCTTCTCAAGTTTGACACGTACCCGTCTGGAAACTTTAGACCCTGAATCCACCTATAAAGTCTATCTTTATCCTCTTTCTCCAGTGAGAAAATTGACTTAGGTTGCTTTAACTTTCCAGTCCCCTCCTCTATTAAATGCAATATAGGAGGTCTATATATTTCTTCTAAGTCCAACCTGGCCTTCGGATTATCTTTCGTCTTCCCCTTTACCACTATTACAGTATTAATTATATTATCAAACACATTCTTCTCGATATGTATGACATCAATGTTATGTCTGATCAGATTGGTGCTCCAATATAGCAGATCCCAGAATATACTCCTCTTCGTCCAGTTATGGGTGCAACCAAATCTGTCACACTTGTACCCCTTAGCAGGCTCTTCGATAGCACTTGGTAAATATTTTACCTCTTCCCATATCGTGTATCTGGGCCACCTTGGCGGTGGATTGGCCTTCTCCACAACTCCCGCACGAAAAGCAGTCTGGTTCCTCCAGTATGGATGATCCTTCGACAAAAATTATCGATGATAATCGAAGAAGCATGGTTTGCCTCCGTGTTTCAAACGGAAAGCCTGAGTACGGTCCATGCAATACGGATATAAGAGACGACCATGGGTGGTCCATCCCGATAACATTCTATAGGCCAGAAAGTCGTTGATGGTCCACATAAGTGCTGCCCTCATCTGAAAATTCTGCTTTCTAGAAACATCGTACGTGTTGGCACCTACTTACCACAACTGATTCAACTCATCTATCAAAGGCTATAAATACACATCGATGTTCCTCTTCGGATTGTTCGGACTCGGGATAATAACGGTTAGGAACATATACGAAGTCTTCATGCACATCCAAGGTGGTAGATTGTACGAAGTGACGATCACAGGCCAACACGAATACTGGGAGCCCAAAAGTCCGAATGGGGTAAAACCGTCAGAGGAGAGCCCCAATATGATATTACGCGCTTCCTCGGCAAAATATGGATACTCTCGATTAAAGTGCTTCCATGCTTCTCCATCGGATTGATGATCCAATACTCCTTCGATCTGTTTTTGCCTGTGCCAACTCATATTTTCTGTAGTCTCCTTAACCATAAACAACCGCTGCAACCGCAGCGTCAAAGGCAAGTAGTGCATCGAATAGGTAGGCTTCCATGCACCAACAGACTTTCCTCTAACAGTGGCCTTGTAGCGATCAGCACCACAGAATCTGCACGCATCTTCATCCTTGTCATCTTTGTAGTACAACATGCACCCGTTGTGACATGTATCGATTTTCTCGTATCCCATCCAAAGCGATCTCACCATCCTCTTAGATCGATAGAAGTCTTTAGGCAACTTTGCACCATCGGGCAAGATCTCTATAATCAAATCGAACAGTCGATTATAGCATTCTTGTGACATGTTAAAATTGAACTTGATGTTCAATAATCTTGTAACCACCTCCAACGGTGAATGATCCTCACAACCAGGATATAGTGGAGTCCTTGCATTCTCTAGCAACTCCATAAACTTTGTAGCATCGGCATTCGGTGCCTCCTCAGCTGCATCATAATTGTCCGGATTGAAACTAGGTCCCGCCGCATCATAATTGTCCGGATTGAAACTAGGCCCCGCCCTATCATAAACTATGTTCACCAACCCGTCGTCGTAAGCATCGTGGTCGTGGACATCCATATACGGCTCCATATAGGATTCTGACTCCGATGCTAGAGATACAAGTTCTCCGTGCGCGGTCCACTGATAGTAATTCGGCGTGAAGCCCTTCGAGTATAAATAATATGTAACTTCGACTTCTAGATGATATTTCCTGTTGCGATATCTCACACACGGACACTTAATTTTGGTACCGTCCATGTACTGAGGGAACGCCTTGGCGAACTGCAGGAACTACTGTACACCCTCAATGAATTCATCCCGCACACCATATATGTCATCAGGATTACGGTTGTACATCCACGAACGATAACGCAGATAGTAATTCATATCCATTTCTAGATACTTATGCAAAATTGACAGTATGTATCATATAAATCATTACATACAGTGGTTTATCATCTAACTTCATAACTTAATCATAGTATAAAAATCATAACTGATATAATACATACTTTCATTTATCAAAGTCTAAAATAAGCAATATTCAAAACAACTGACCATTTATCAAAGTCTAAAATAAGCAATACTTTTATTTCATAACTGATATAATACATACTTTCACTCTAATTGAATTGCACTACACTGATTACTCTTGCCAATTAAATCCCTGATACCACAGTATCAGTTAAGGGCTGTATTGGCATACAACAAGTGACCGGTGAAAACCTACCCGATACTTGTCTATACCTTAACCCTGAGGGAATTTAGATCCTGGTAAATCTCTACCAATCTTATTTATGCAAGCTCAGCTCAACAATCAACCAATGAAGTTACAAATTTGTCCAATCTGTTTGTCTTCATCTAATGGCTTGAAGGTAATTCGCCTGGAGGTTTCAAAATAGAAATTTGAATAGTGACGTATGCTATGATGAGAGTAGCAAGTGGTTAGATATTTATTTTGTTTTATTAATTCACCAGGTTAAATAAGAGAGGGCATCTGATGTATTTTAGATAACATACAGGGTAGGAGTTTACCAAAATTCTAAACTATTTTAGCATTTTAACTATATTCGGTTCGGTTCGGTTTGGTTCGGTTCGGTTTTCGGCGAGTGAGTTTGCAACTGTGAATGAGTGACTCTGTTGGTGATCTTAATGCCAGAAAACAGAGAGTTGCGTTCCATGATGCTAATATATTTTGAGAGGATCTCACCACACATAATAAATAAGTATGGTGATAGAGGACATCCTTGACGAATGCTACGGTGTGGATAAAAGGTCGACGAAGGGGACCCATTGATCAAGAGGGCAAAGGAAACTGTGGTTATATATTACATGATTAAAGTGTGAGTTTTTTCTCGAAATTCAAAGCCAAAAAGAGTAACTAATAACTTCCTAACTGAGTTTGTCATAGGCCTTGGACATATCTATTTTCAGAGCAAAGGAGCTATTCTAAGAGCTTTGTTTGGATATAGTGTAAAATAATTCCTGGGCTATTATCACTTTGTCACATATTTGCCTTCCAGGGACAAAGGCATTTTGGAATGGAGATATCAATTTGTGGAGGACGGATCAAATCTGATTAGCCAAGATTTTGGTAATAGTCTTGTAGATGACATTGCAAAGTGAAATTGGTCAAAATTCAGTATGTGGAAGCTTTTGAAGATTGAGTAGCATCAATATGTGGAAGCTTTTGAAGATTGATTAATTTGTTCTCCCCTTCTTAATCTCTTCTTGGAGGTTACCAATCTGCTTCCTTCCCCAGTGTTTTGGAGTCGGCGGGATATTTTTCAACTTAGTTTGGATGTCTGTATACTGCGCTACAGAGTTCCATTTGCTCTCGAACCGAACCCTAACCCCATGTCAAAAAATCTAACCCTAACCCTAACCCTATGTCAAAAAACCTAACCCTAACCCTAGGTCCTTATCGTGTCTGTGTCAGTGTGTGTGTGTGTGTGCCGTGTCTGTGTCACTGTCTGTGTGTGTGTGTGTTATGTCTATGTCAGTGTCACATATGTTATGTGAGAGAGAGAGAGAGAGATAGAGAGAGAGAGTTAGGGTTTACCTAGAACTCGAGGAGGAGGAGGGGGATGCCGGAGTAGCCGCGGTAGAGAGGCGGTCGATGGTGCAGGCGGTTGATGGAGCGGGGGGGGGGGGGCGGGGGCGGGGGAATTTTTTTTTCGTTTTGAATTTTTGACAGATGGGGAAAAACAAAACCGATCCCTAATTAACCAAATTTTAGCGACGTTTAGTGACGTCAAAAAAAGACGTCGCTAAATTAAACTTTAGCGACGTTAATGACGTCGCTAAACATATTGCTAAATATTTTTAATATAAATGTCGCTATATACGTCGCTAAACGTCGCTAACTTAGATATATTAGCGACGTGTAGCGACCAAAATTGAACTTATAACGACTAATCTTTTAAAAACTAAATAAAAGTCACTAAACGTCGCTAAATGTCGCCAATTAGCGACGTTTTTACATGGAGTCGCTAAAAAATGTCACTAATCCCGCTTATTCTAGTAGTGAAGCATCTATATTTTGTAACAGACTATTTAGCAAATAACCATATTTACAGTCCATTTATTAGGCTAATTAAAATTCAAATCATACTATATTTCCTCTTCATAACCATTTATTACCTTCCATGTAAAGCCTACTCCCTTAATTTAAGTTAGAAAGTTGAATTATTTCCAATTTCCCACACCCATAGAATGTAAAATCATGGCATTCCTTATACCATTGTAATAACTCACTCCCTTCTAATTATTGTGTTGGGAATCAGATACGTTCTGTAAGCGTTCTGACATTGTGTCTGAGAGTGCCCGCAGTAGAAACTTTAGGCCAACCCACCTGAGATAACCAACCCCTGTCTAACAAATATCAAGCACAGATAAAGACAAGTATATGGCGGGGACTACTTTACCTGGAAAAATCCTAACCTTTATACTCAAGTAAAATTACAAGATTGACAGAATCAATATTTAACCCTTTGCCTTAATAGATTCAACTCCCTCACCACACTAAAGAAGAAAAGAAAGAGATTATAATTAAAATTACTCACCAACCCTTAAAAATCTTTCGGAGCGAAGGCAACGACTCCTCGATCAGATCTCTTTCTTCCTGCTTTCTTGGATGGCGAAGTCTTAGGAGCAAAGCACGAAATTTCTCTTAGCTTTTTCGTAGACGAGCACCCTGAATCTCCAACTTGTGCTATCCTTTGTGCCTCCACCCTCCTCCTATATTTATAAGATGATAAATCTTGTTTTAGTTCATAATAGGATTTTTTAAATAGAAAATCTTAAAAGAAGAATCCTATTCCACCTAAAATAGCCCAAAACTAATTATAGAAGTTCAAATATGGTGAAATTAAATATTTGATACAAATTTGAAATCTAATCAAATCTTACATTTAATGTAGATTTCTAAATTATATCAAATAATTTTTTTGATCATATTTAGACTCCAAAATTCACCAAATCCAGACTGGACCCTAACAATCTCCCCTTATAGTCTGATGAGAGGGTGTTGACCCCATGGCCTCTAAACTGGCCTCCAAGCTTGTTGCCCCACGACAGAGTTCCTGCTCTCCTATGACACCGATCTCCGATCCCCCGAGTTTATTTGTATCTTCCTTTGTTTCCCGCCCCTCGGTCGTCACGTCGACGCTAGCTGCCATGAGTAGCACCTTCTGTACTACTGGGATCTTGCTAACATTAATAACATGATTGAGACCAAATTCTCTAACTATCATCCTCACCGTGAGTCTTGGTTGCCTGTCCCCGACTTTCGTCTTCCACTAAAATTTGTTAATATTCCGATGAGCTTCTTCACCCTTGGCTGGCTCAACCAAGCAGACAGTGTGATTCTCCCATGACTTGAACTCCTGAATCTGCCCATCTTTGTGTCCAAACTTGAAGCTCTCCCATACATATATATCCTCGAGCAGAATATCATGTACTGTACATATCGTTGATGACCCACAACTCCCCCAGAACTGTGTGAATGGTGACGCTCCCGCCTCAGATTGAGTTTTCTGCAAACCTTGATCTCCTTCCTGGCCTCGAAGTGATAAAACCAATGTTACTGTGTGAAGCTTTAGCAAACCACCTATTATAAAAATTGGATCCGTGAAGCAACCCCCACCTAGAGATCTACCAGCTATCATGGGACCGATATAGTGACCCTCAATCTTTAGCTCATCACCATTCGTCGCTTTATCTCGATGAACTGAATCCTCCGTAATCTTCTAAGTATCTCGAAGCCCCTCCTCAGCAAATTTTTGATGATCCAACTCCTGTCAAATATCCCTCGAGCCTCTATTCGATGTCAGAGGCCTGCATATACAACTCAGCGGCTTGAGCCTGTATATGCCACAACAAAAATCTTCTCGAGCCAACTGTTGGGAACCCTTCATAAGCATACAATCTTTGTCCCTAAACAAACTACGACAACCATCATCTGCCAGCCTCCCTATCAAAACCAAATTGTATCAAAAACTCGGTACATGTCAAGTGCACATCACCGATGCCTACAACTACAGCCGTGCCCTTGTTGCCCATCTTCACACGTCAAAACCTGCAATCGTGGTATAACATAAAGATTATCCTATATGGAGTGGCATAATACGATGCCCTCGTATCCCAATCACTATCATGATACATGCCACAAGGTTCCTCTGCATTATTTGCTGTGATGATGAGATCTCCCATAGCCGTGAGATCCTCTTGATCATCCTTGCCTTTGGCCTTCTCAGCTTTGAGATTCATGAATATCCTCTTGATATGACCCCTTTCGCCAGAATGATAGCAGCCCTTCTTGCGGTCCACAGTCGTAAGATCCCAAAAATTCTTCCCTGTCTTTGCCTGTGACTTAGGTCTTCCCTTCCCTTAGGAAGCCACCAAAGAGGACTCCTGCGATGATTCTACTTGCTTACGCCGTATCTTCTCGTTCAAAAAGCTACTTTTGACTGCCTCTATCGTGACAACTCCACCAGGCACGGAGTTACTCACCGACACCACCAACATCTTCCAGCTTTTCGACAGAGAACTCAAAATTGAAAGGGCTAGAAGCTCATCATCAATCACCATCTTTATCACAGACAACTTATTGAAAATACCCTGAACCTTGTTCAGATCTTGTGCCATTGGAGCACCCTCCGTTTAGTTCGAGTTGACAAGTTGTCAAATCAGAAATACCTAGTTGCCAACCATCTTCCTTTCGTACAACGAATGTCACTTCTCCAATAATACTTTTTTTGAACTCTCCATGGATACGTAGTAAAATATCGAGTCGTCTAGCCATTTGTGGATGAATCCAACGGCCTTCCGATCCATACATTTTTAGTCTTCAGCAGCTTTATCCGATGGCTTAGCATTGTCGCCCTCCAACGGACCATGCAAGTCCTTGTACCAGAGTAGATCCTCCATCATTGACTTCCAAATTGCCCAAATCCCTCCGGTGAGGGTGATTATATGAGTATTCACTTACTCCATAGAAATAGTTTCCAGAACCAAAACCTGGCCCTGATACTAGATATTGGAAATCAGACATGCCTTGCAAGTGTTCCGACACCGTGTCTGAGAGTGCCCGCAGGGAAAAATTTAGGCCAACCCAACTGAGATAATCAACCCCTGTCTAACAAATACCAAGCACAGATAAAGACAAGTATATAGCAGTGACTATGTTACCTGGACAAATTCTAACCTTTATAACTCATGTAAAATTATAAGATTAACATAATAAATGTTGAACCCTTTGCCCTAATAGATTCAACCCCTCACCACACTCAAGAAGAAAAGAAAGAGATTATAATTAAAATTAGTCACCAACCCGTAGCAATCTCCCAGAGCGAAGGCAATGACTCCTCGATCAGATCTCTTTCTTCCTTTTGTCTTGGATGACGAAGTCCTAAGAGCAAAGCATGAACTTTCTCTTAGATTTTCTGTGGACGAGCACCCCAAATCTCTAACTTGTGCTATCCTTTCTGCCTCCACCCTCCTCCTATATTTATAAGATAAAAAAATCCTATTTTAGGTCATAATAGGATTTCCTAAATAGAAAATCTTAAAATAAGATTCATATTCCACCTAAAATAACCCAATGCAAATTATAGACTTCAAATATGGTCAAATTAAATATTTGATACACATTTAAAATCTAATCAAATCTTATATTTAATGTAGATTTTTAAATTATATCAAATCAAATCTTTGACCATGTTTGGGCTCCAAAATTTACCAAATCCAGACTGGATCCCAACATATAACACTTATTCAATCACTTATTGATTGACAATTGACACCTTACTATATACATACCAATCCCTTTAATTCCCTATGAATATCCAATTTTTATCTTCTTACTCCATATTCACACAAAACCTCCCATACTAGCAGCCTCATCACCTTCACGCCCTCTCCATTCTTTATCTTCCTCTCTAAAACAACAACAACTTACCATATACATACCAATCCCTTTAATTCCCTATAAATATCCCATTTTCATCTTCTTACTCCATATTCACACAAAACCTTCCATACTAGCAGCCTCATCACCTTCACGCCCTCTCCATTCTTTATCTTCCTCTCTAAAACAACCATCTCTCAAAAACAATCATCACCACCACTCAATACAACCGAGTAGGACTGCACGAGTAGCCATGCATGTGTACATACCTCCTCCATATCGTCCCTATATTCATGCCGGTATCGTGGGAGCTGCACAACAAATACCACGACAATAGATGTTTGCTTGCACAACCCTCCGTAATACCGATAGCTACATGCTCTTTATTTTTTATTACTTCTTGGAGTATGATTTGAGATTGGATACTTGCAACTTGACCATCACTTTGACTACAAGCAGGTATATCTTGCCTTTTTTTAGTATGTTATACTTTTATTTATCTGTACGGAATCCAATATTTATATTTCATTGTGCCTATTTTCTTAAAGAAGTGATCATAGAATTATTTCTAGATGTTTTCCATAGAGCTATTCAACTAGAATATTTTGCTTTCCTCTTGGCACGATCTTGGACCCAAGACAAGGAATTGTGCATGCATTATAGTTTAGATGTGTAGTATTTTTATTTTTATTATTAGAGTTTGATCTCGTTATATAGATTTATTTTGTCTTAACACATACATTATTGTATATTCATGATCTTTGTTAAACTTGGTTATTTGACTCAACATGACTTGTAAGGATATTGGGTTGGGAGAACATGACTGGACGTTGACTACCACCTATCTATCGTAGGCTCGCTTGCTACTGAGGAATGGTATATAGAATACAAACTATAGACTCATTACTGTGGCATGGTACTATAGATTTATACTCACCACTAAGATACTTATTTTTTTTCGACTTGACCAGATGGTCATGTGGCTTTACATTATTCTCGATTACATTTATACATAGATGGTTAGTCATAGTCT
The DNA here is from genome assembly GCA_036927795.1 of Iris macrosiphon. Lineage (NCBI taxonomy): Eukaryota > Viridiplantae > Streptophyta > Magnoliopsida > Asparagales > Iridaceae > Iris > Iris macrosiphon. Next base: position 56,571,495 of record JAYESA010000003.1, read on the forward strand.
ACCTTTATTCCTATCTTTCTTTGTGCATTTTATACTGTTACCTTGGCATGTTTTATGTATCTTGCTGTCCCACTGTCACGGCCCAGTCCCAAAATACGTAGGACTAAAAATACGCAATATGCCTACCGTATTTATATGGCGACTATAATATATGGAAACCATAGCACATACGTACGCTGTATTATAAATATCCAATCCATAAGTGGTAATATACTGTCAACACAAGTCACACGCAATCTATATCTCATCCACAGCATAAATAAAAAAGTAGGAAATAAATAACTGAATCTCAAGTATGAAGTATCAAAGATTGATAGTCGGGTGGAAACAAATTCACTGCAAATCGACTATACTAAAAACTACTAAATGAGAGAAGAGATCAAACTCTAATATAAGACAATGTCAATAAAGGAGATAGCAGCTAGAATATCCATCAACTACAATGAATCAAAGGTACTCCGAAGGTAAGACCACCTCAGTCTGGTATGAAACATCAGGTCCGGGTCCGTACTCCTGTGGATAATCCTGCACGTTTATACCTGAAAAGGTACCAGGTCCTCAGAGGGACATAACAAGATACATAGAAGTATGCCAATAAAGTACTAAAAATAAACATCCAATGGGTCGCCTAACCGTCTAAGTGAATGCACTTTGAGAACAACTTTCCAACACGTAGGCTATCTGGCTAAAATGGGATTGGCATGATTCTCTCGGAGATTTAGGGGCCTAAAAAGTATGACGTCTTGTGAATGTCAGAGGCCACCAGGTAATAATAATATATATAGTGGTCATCACGACCGCGCATCTCCGGCGGAGCGTATGGGTTACACAAGGAAAGTACAAAAGAGCCCAAATGCCTTACTTATTGTTCTCCCCATCCCATGCTCTAAGCATGTCACATCCATGACATAATGATACATCTAAACAACTGCCAGGTCTTTTATCATGCAATTTCTATCAGCAGTTATCCCTATCCGTCGTACGTCCTATACGTACCAGTGGCCAGCCGAATACGCAAGTCCGTGTCCTACATGACACTCACACTCGTGTTATAACAGTGTCATGGGCAATGAAACATAAGATTGCCTCATGATTATGGGGTAGTCTTATAAACTAGGTCAACATGCATATATATAATAAAAACAGAATACGACGCCACCGTCGATGCACCCAAGTTATCCTTGGACGCGCCGTTTATAGCAGTTAAAATATATGAACTAAATGGACAAAAATAAAATACATGCATCATATTAAATGTAAATCACAGTACAATGGCAAGGTATACTTGATTGGCAAGAAATCTATATAGTGTAAGTGTCCAAACGTCAAGTACACAGATTATAAACTATGGCCTCCAAATAAACGTCTCCGGATGTTGAAATAAACATCACCAACGTTCCCGGAATCAGAGAGATAGCTAGAAAATACTATCCTTTCGTCCAATTTGGACACAGGGGCAAAATGATAATTTTGGGTCAAAGCAGGATTTATATGTGGCGCCACTTTGCACCGAAAAGTATGCCAGAGGTAAAGGTCTATAAATAGTATAAATTATAGGTTAAACAAATTCTAAACGTCAGTACAAACTCAAAGGTATGTCCAATTTTGGATTCCAATAAGCCGAACACAAATTTGCCCTAAAAGTCAAATGTGGGACGTGTAATTAGGCGGCTTGCTCAACTGTCTCAAAATCTCATGAAACTTGGGTCATAGGACTAGCGTGATACCACGAATCCAATGACGCAAGTTTTGTCGCATTCCGTCGAATGTACAGAAAATGGCGTGGTATTTTAGAAAAGTCATGATACAAGAATTTTTTACGGATACAGGTTGATTCTGGCACGCACACACGTTCGAATCAGCTTTCGCGAAAGCCCACACATCAGGATATACCATACACACCATTTGGTGCAATTGGTACGCGATGAAGCAGTCTCGTTTGGCGGGACGTACTCCTATCACAAAATTTTAATTTTGAAATAATATGTTTTTCTCAGTTTTGAACCCAATTCATCTCTACATTTAACACAAAATAAAATAATCTAATTAACAAGGAATGATCTCGTTTATATAGACTTCACATAGCAAAAAGTAGATTTAAATCGAACAACCTCTAAACATAGATGGTCGAAACAGTTTTTTGCGGTTTAAATTATATTATTTTTCTTCAAATTGGTCTCGATTTCTACCTAGTGTTAAGCGCTGTTCGATGGAAACTAAATTACAGAGTTGAGAGGGGGATAGGTTGTGATCATACCGGTGAGGAAGGATCAGAAATCGGTCGAGCGACGAGTCAAAAAATAACGCGTTAAGTAGGGCACGTCGCTGCCAAATTCTGCTGTGGTTGCGGCTGCTACGCGGTTGACGCTGTCGCGGCCGGCAGTGCTGGTTCTGGACAGCTGCACGGTTGCTGCGGTGGTCGGGCTCGGCATCGCGGTTCGTCGAAGATCGGTGCAGGTAAGGTGTAGGTTTAGGGTTTCAACTATGATATATATAGACATATATATGGATGGAAGCGGGGGATTGGTTGGGCCGCACAGGTAGGGAGAGTTCACTGCTGCGGGGTTGGGTAGAGGGGTGTGTCTGGGTTGGGTTTTAGCTAGGTTATTAGTTAGGCTTAGGACTTAGGGAATTAGGTTTAAGGTTTTAGTAAAAAGGGTTTTTTTATTTGTTACTTATTTGTTTTAAGATTTTTTTTCTTTTTCTTTTTATTAGATATATTTATATATACATGTATATGGTATAGAAATACCAAGAAATTATTAGTACATTCTAGAATCCATCGCCATTCTACCTTGATTCCTAAAATAAATTAAAATAAAATAATAGTTTTGCTCCATAAATTTTTAGATAAATATTTACCTAGTAATTAAAATTCAGTAAATTATATTTTCTAATTAACTAAGAAATACTATAAATAAATTAAATAATTATAATTTTTAAAATTAGGGGGTTTTACACCCACTGAGGACATAGACCTTTCTCTGGATCTCAACAAATAAGTGTACTTGGAGTGCTACAGAACAAGACCCGATGATGGTACAACTCCAGTTGATGACTTTATTATTGCTTAGTTTATTTCAACATGGACTTTTTTTTTTGCTTTCTTTTTCAGTCTAATAGTAGTGGATTTGTCTCCACCAGACGTGACTCAAATTCTTGATGAACTTACATTCATCATTACCAAATTTTTTATTTGATATTTATTTGTAGTAGATGAGATTTAGATTGCCTATGTTTGGTATTAAAATATTCATAAGGTAGTATACGTACAAATAATAAGATTTTTGTAGTTAGATTATCCTTTGATTTGTACCAAATGGCCAAGTCATGTGCTCGTCCCATAAATTTTGGATTAGGGCGTGACATCGATGGCTCTATATTCAGCTTCAGTGCTCGATCTTGCCCGTTGTAAACTCCCTCACCCAAAATAGGTATCTTGTGTGTATTTTGTATTTCTTGTATTTGTTTTAGATTATTTTTCAAAACAATTAAAATCCAATAATTTATTAGGATACTTTACCGTGGTTTGGACATTAATAATATAGGATAACCCCAAAATCTGTATCGTCCATCATAGAAAGTAACCTACACATGGGACACTACCTGTAGGATCTTTTCGTGGCATAGAATTTTGATCCCTTGGTGCTAGTATGACATTAGTGTAACGACCATAGATTAATTGTTAAGTATTTAGATATTGTATATGTAATTTAATTGTGGTTATTTTTCTATCCCAACTTCATACAATTAGCATCCCATAATTCCCCGTGTCAAGTTAGACATTTTTTCTCTTTTTGTAAGATGTGCATATTATTTACTATTATTCTATTTTATTGGATGACCATTTAATTATTTACTTAGTTAAATAGTTAATATAATTATTTGATTTATTATAACGAGATGAATACCTAATTATTAATTACAAAATATTATATAAAATATTTTGAGTGTAGTATTTATTAAAAGCTTTACAAAAGTAAATTTTTCTAGAATTTATTTGGTGTACAAATATTAATTTTGGAATTTTTAACATCATCTATAAATGTAAATATATATGTTAATACATATATAGTTATTAATAATAATAATAATAATAATAATTTTGATAATGATAATAATAATAATAATAATAATAATAATAATAGCAATAATAATAATATTGATAATAATAATAGAAATAATAATAATAATATTAGTAATAGTAATAGTAATAATAAAATAGAAAAGAAAAGAAAAGAAAAAGAAAAAGAAAAAAACTAAATAAAACCCTAACTAATAAATCCAACTAAACCTAGTAAAACTAATCCCACACCACAGCAAAACTTTCTCCTACGAACCCATCAGACCCTCTCTCCCTCTTTCGACCTTATATATATATATATATATATATATATATATATATATATATATTACTAATCCCAAACCCTAACTCAAACCATAAACCATAACCCTAACCCTAACCCTAACTCTAGCTCAGACCAACGCCGGCGACCACCCTGCGCCGACCGCCGCCGCCCGGCGCCGCCGTAGGCCGTCCGCGCTGTCACTACCACATTCTAAAATAGCAGTATTTTTTATCTTTTTAATTATTATAAGTATTATGTATATTTATTATAAATAATTGCATGATATGTGTATAGATATATATTATATTATATAGTGTTCATTTACGTTAGAGTTAGTAGACTGGACCTAGAAGCCCACTAGATGAACCCCGGGCCGAAATATAGGATTGTGGATTTTAATTAGTAATTTTCGGGATTTAATATTGAGGATTATAAATTATTACTGTGATTTTATTTAATTGTTGCACCTTACCGTTGCTTCGATATTTGGAGCGCTACCCTAGCATTTGCCTTCCAACAAACTTCACAACCTTGTCCTAGACGTGTCCGCCTTTTATTTTGACCTTTGTGTAACTCATGAATATACCCTATTGTGCTTTATTTTAGTCGCCCAATATTCGTCGCAGATATTTTTTTTAATCTAAATAAATCCAACTTTGTATCTTTGTGCGTTCCAATCAAAATTGGAGACACAATCTCGATCCATTTTGTGCAACCCAAATTATGACAATATTCTATTCTGAGTCTTCTACGTCCATAATACTTGTGTCTCACCTAATTTTAGCCCTATGTATTTTCAATTAATTTGAGAACACCAATTGCATTAATTTTAATTAAATTAATCCAAAACCCCTCTTTGTGTAAATTCTCAATTGTTGGGCACTTTTATGCAAAATTGCATTGAGGTGTCCATACACCATTGGACACAACACATGAAGAAACCCATTTCTCCTTTATGTGAAATTTTTCATAATTTTTGGAGTGTGTAGCACCCAACATCAACCCTCATTGAATCTTGGCCCTCTATTTGAATCAATGTAATCCTAGCCTTTGAAATTCTACATGACAAGCCAAGCCCAATCCCAATAGGGATGTTGACCAAGCCCACCTTTCTAGGTCAACCCCTAAACCCTTTTCTACATACATATAAAAATAACTTTTCCTATTTATTTTCATTCATCCCTAAATAAAACCACACCCAGCCGTAACCTTTCTCATCAACCCATCTCCTATTCTCCATCTTCATCCCTGTGCCGACCGAAGCCTAACCCCTCGCCGGAGTCGCTGACCGTCGGAGCAGACCCGTCACCGCCTCACCATCTCCTCGACCGGATCTTCTTCCTCCCCCCAGACTGAACAACTGAACCCATTGTACCCGACCGGATCTCCATCCCGGCCATCCCGTCGACGACGAACAGCCCGCTAACCCTCGTCTGAATGCCGCTGCCAGTCGCCTCTGCCCTCCTCGTCATGACCGAAGCTGACCCGCTGAACGCCTTCACCCGTCGACCTGAGCCGCTGCCCCCGCCTGCACGACCGCCAGCACTCGCCTAGGCGGATCCCGACCCCGCTGCCATTCGCCTGAACCGCTAAGCCGAGTCCGGCCACTCCCTTACTGTCAACCCAAGTCAACACTCCTCTCCTTCGTTTCCTATCAGAACTACCACCACCATCGTCGGACCTCCACGACTCCTCTTCCCTGTTCTTCTCCCTCGTCCATCACCTCCATCCCGAAGTCAGTCACCCACGCCCAGCCGACTTCCCTCGTCTGAACCGCCATTGACAGCCGAGCATGATGACTTCACCACTACCGTACAACTTGCCTGAGCCCCCTCGACTCCCTCATCATCATCACCATCATCATTACCATCATCATCACCATCATCACCATCATCACCACCTTCATCATTACCATCATCATCACCTCAACATCGTTATCATTATCATCTTCGACATCATTCTCATCGTCAACCCCGTGTATGCCCGTGCAGGTTCGTAGCTGCCCTCCCTTCATAATTTTATGTGCACGTATGTGTGAATAGTGTAGGGTTAGCATATTGCTTCATGACAGGTTCAGTTAGTTGGTTCCAGACACGTGTCGGTGAACTCAGTGACTCGTATGCGTATACGTACGCGTATGTATTTTATGATTAAATTGATATATATATATATATATATATATATATATATATATATATATATATATATATATATATATATATATATATATATATATATGGATGTATTTATATAAGTAATTATATGCTTGTAGTAGTTATGACTATATGTGTATTTATACTATATGACCCTAGGTATAAATGTGGGTATCCTGTATTTGCATTTGACTATGTGACCATGAACATTAGTGAATTGACGGCCTTGTGTACACTGACGTACTGGCTTAAACCTGTGTTAGTGAGTTGACTGTCTGATTATGCACAGTAACCAAGGACATGACACCTGTGCAGCTAAACGCACACTTGACCATGTTAGATGAGTAGCACCCCTAGCGTAGCCCCTGAGTTCAGAGTATTTATGATTGTGTGTATGTTAGTGTATCGACTGATTTTGTATTACCATTATATGATGTCTATAGGACTGTTGGATTATTCCGACAAGACTTCAAAAACAGGATTGGTATTACCAGCAGAGGACCACAGGCGAGTACATTATCTGATAGTTTTTATTATATTAATTATCTCTATGATTCTAGTTGTATAGCGTACATGATTCTGACACTATGTATACACGATTTGGCATCATCGAGACCGATCACGAGGAGTCGTGATTTGGAATCCATTGTGCTAGCTGGGGATGGGAAAATAATAGTAGATTATGTGATCATACCCCACTCTACATGAATCATAGCACACCCACACCTCACGTCGGTGTAGCCTGACCATTACATACCTTATTTCCTGTTATATATGATTAGCCTAACTATTGCTCGGATCATAGCTATCCGGATGGTTAGCCTGACCTTACATGTATCATAGCTAGTCATACATAGCAAGCCTGATCAGTCCCAAGCCGATCACATAATATGCTGATGTTTCACACACTTAGCTAGATAGTCTAAACATGTATTTCTAGTCTTGATCTAATATTTCTCTATGTTCTAGTTACAGTTCTAGTATTCACTTATATTCCAGTTCACTGTTCTAGCATTCACTTATATTCTAGTTTATTGTTCTAGCATGCACATGTATTTCTGTTCATTGCTAGTTGCACCATTGATGACATATGCTCCAGTATCTCTTATTCCAGTATTTCGTACTCACCACTATTTCTTATTGTCAGTATTTATATCCATCTTGTATTTTTTTAAACTATATTATAGTTTTTGTCAATATACATGGAACTGTTGGTAGTGCTTGTACTTCGCTCCAATCCTGACTGGATATTTTTTTCAGACTATGACTTAGAGGACTTGTTTCCAGCATACTTGGATATTTGGATGTTATGGATTGCAGGTTAGATTATTTTATTATTTTAGACTTGTCCTGTATTTTATTTCTTTGATATCTCATCGTGCTTTAGTTATGTGATTGAGTATTTCCCTATTATATTGTGATATCTGTGTCTCCTTATGGAGTTGGATACTCGTGTGAGATTGATTAGATAGTTTTAACCTAGACAGCATTCTACTGTCGATGCTACAGCATAGGCTGGACGTACCCACGTACTCGTGTCCCAATATCGGGTGCGGGCCGTGACACGCGCACCGCACGTGTGTACAAAACAATTTTTGCTCTCTCTTCAAGGTGATGTATCTCCCTCAATTTTGATTAGTTTTATGAGCGATTTGTTCGTGTACGTTCATAACCTAACCCTCTAGGATTTTCATTCAAGCGGGACAAATTTTCATGTCCCGGATTGGTCAAAAAAATCGACCGGAAAATGACTGGAAAATTGACCAAAAATAGTTCAGAATTTTAATCCAAACCTCCATGTTCACACCCAATTTGCCGCCAACCTTTTTAATATTTTCGAAAACTAGTTAAAGGGTTTTCTTCTCCATATAACCGAGAATTTTTCTTTTCTTTTAGTGTTTGTTAATTTTCTCTATGTGTAAAATTATTCGACCTCCAAAACGACCAAAAACTTGATTTATTAAAACTATAATTTTATGATATGGAGTGGGCCCCGCCAAACAGGACCGCCTAGTCGCATACCAATTGTACCAAAAGGCGCGTATGGTATTTCCTGACCTGTGGACTTTCACGAAAGTTGATTTGGATGTGTGTGCGCGTCGGAATCAACCTGTATCCGTAAAAAGTTTCTATATCGCGACTTTTGCAAACTACCACCCCATTTTGTGTATGCTCGTCGGAATGCGACAAAACTTGTGCCATTGGATTCATGGTATCATGCTGGTCCTGTAACCCAAGTTTTATGCGGTTCTGAGACAGTTGACCAAGCCGCCTATTTGCGGGTCCTACGGTTGACTTTAAGGGTGAATTTGTGTTCGGCTCACCGGAATCCAAAATTGGACATAACGTTGAGTACGTATTGATGTTTAAAGTTTGTTTGAGCTATAATTTATCCCATTTAGAGACCTTTACCTCTGGCACGCATTTCGGTGCAAAGTTGCCCATACGTGTACCCGCTTTGACCCAAAATTACCGTTTTACCCCTGTGTCCAAATTAGACGAAAGGGTAGTTTTTTCTAGCTATCTCGCTTATTCTGGGAACATTGGTGATGTTTATTTCAGCATCCGAATATGTTTATTCGGAGGTCATAGTTTTTGGACCTCTGTACTTGACGTCTGGGTGCTTACACTATGTAGCTTTGTTGCCAGGCAAGTATACCTTGCCATTGTACTTTGATTTACATTCTATATGGTGATGTATTTTATTTCTGTTATTTAGTTCATATATTTTAACTGTTATATAAACTGCGTGTCCAAGAATAACTTGGGTGCAACGACAGTGGCGTCGTATTTTATCTTTATTATATATTATGCATGTTGATCTAGTTTTATGAGACTCCCACATGATCATGAGGCATTCTTATATTTCATAGGCTGTGACACATTTCTTACACGAGTTATGAGTCTCATATAGATCACAAACTTATGTATTGACTGATCATCAGTAAGTGTGGGACGTGCGATAGGGAATAACTACTGGTAGAATTTGCATGCTAGAAGACTTGGCAGTTATTAGAGGTATAATCGTGTCATGGATATGACATGCTTAGAGCATAGGGTGGGGAGGACAACAAGTAAGACATTTGGGCTCCTTTGCACTTTCTTTGTGTAACCCGTACGCTCCGCCGGAGATGCACGGTCATGATGACCACTATATATATTATTATTATTATGCGGCCTCTGGCGTTCAAAAGATGACATGCTTTTTAGGCCCCTGAATCTCCGAGAGAATCATGCCAATTCTATTTTAGCCAGATAGCCCACGTGTTGGAAAGTTGTTCTCAAAGTGCATTCACATAGGTGGTTAGACGACCCTTTGGATGTTTATTTTTCAGTACTTTATTGGCATGCTTCTATGTATCTTGTTACATCCCTCTAAGGACCTGGTCCCTTTCCAGGTATAGACGATCATGAGTATTTGCAGGAGCACGGATCAGGACTTGCTACTTTGATCTATTTCGAGGAGGTCTTCTCTTCGAGCTTCATTGATCATTAGATATACTTTTTTTTATATACTCTAGTTTGGTAGGGGATTTGTCTCCACCCAACTACTTGTTCTTATCAAGCATCTTATACTTGATTCAGTTATATAGTTGATTGGTTATTTATTTATATTTGATTCTGTGGATGATATTTAGTTATGCCTTGTGACTTGTGACAAATATATAACACTTGTGAATTATTGTTCATAATACAGCGTACGTATCTGTTATAGTTTCCATATATTGGAGTCTCCATATACATATGGCTGACATGCTTACGTATTCCTAGTCGTACGTATTTTGGGACTAGGGCGTGGCACCCGTAAGTCTACTTTTTTTTACTTCGTCAAGTGATAAAATTGCCTCCCATGAAAGAACATTAGCTAGAAGTAGAGTGACTATCATCAACAGATCCATCTCAATCATCACCAGAATATAACTCAATACCAAAACGTGGTCTTCCTAATTCAAGATTTATTTCAAATCCTAACATTTTTTTACCGTTACAATTTTCTAACAGTAAAAAACCATTTAGAATTAAAACAATATTAGTATAAATACCAAAAAATAAATTTTAGTAATCCATAATATTCATTTAATAACACCTTAAATTATTATAAAATTTAATAAAAATAAAATAAAATAAAAAATCTCCACCATGTGCAAATACGCAATATGAAAAGTGTTATTGTGCTATATAGTTTTTTTATCTCATTCTCATTCCCAATCCTACCCCAAGCCCAAGAACTCTCCCCATATCCTCATATCCTCTTCTCCTCTCTGCTTCGACGGTGAATACGAAGTCTTACAAAAAAATTGATAGGTACTCTCTCTCTTTCTCTCTCACCATGTTCATCGGTCTAGTATGATATTTCTTCATCCCGCTGCTGACCCCATCTATAAACATAGCCATTAAGATCCAAGCCATATTTTACACCCAGTCCAAAATATACGGGACCAGACCATGTGGCAATAGCCAGCTATGCACCAAGCAGACTCACGGGTAGCTTAAGTTTGTATATGTTATCCAGGTTATAACAACTTTAAATATAAAACATCTAGATACATCCACAATACAAACTATGAACTATCTAAAATAAGAAATAAAATGTAAATAAATAATGAAGAAGGTAACATCTAAGTATACATGAAATATGATAAACTAGTCCCGAACAATCCCACGAAAGCAGCTCAGCAAATAACCTAAAAGGAAATCAGGTCCTCAGAGGGACATATTGAGACACATAATATATATCCTGAAATGATAAACAGTAAATACCAACAAAGGAACTGTCAAGTAATTCAAGCACTACAACTTCTAACCAGTCTATGTGTAACATGCACTTGAGGACAACGTCCCTATGCAGGGGCTCTCCGAATAAATAATAATGCACGACACGCGTAATACTCATCCGAGTCACTAGTGGTCAACTATAGACAATTAAATAAATAGTAGCCCCTATGCCTAGTAGCTGTCCTCCCCACCCCATGATACCGTCGAATCGAATCCACAACGCATCCAGTTAGTATATAATAAGTAAAGGGTCTAGTAAATCATATACACAATATCAGGACGAGTCACCTAGTATGCAATACGACACAAAATTCATGTATCTCGACTAACATGTGTCAAAAAAATAATCATGTAACATGTCATAAAATAAATAGTAAAATGATAGTAAGAACATGACAGAAGACATAAATGAAACAATTAAATACTAAGTATATCAAATAGGTAAGTCATACTTACCAGAAGTGTCACTACCATATTTCTAGATGAGGATATTTTGGTAATTTTGTATAATTATTATTAGTGATTAATATTTATATATATTATGCTTGTGATATTTAATTATGTGTTTATAGGCTAGCCTATATTTATTTGGACTTGCCATTAGTGGACTCATTGGATTGTCGTGACATATTGAGCTCAACTTTAGACCAAGCCTATTAGACCCTCTTCCTTAGTTAATTAAGGAGATTAGTTTAATTTGCATTAGTTTAGAGCATTTCCAATATAGCCCTTCTTAATTATTCTTCATAATTATCTAGAGAGGGGCACCTTTGATATTTGATGTTGCTTGGGAAGGAAGGGAATGGGACCGGCCACATAAAGGCTTCCTTATTCTCTCTCATCTTTATTAGTTCATTCCAATTAGATCTCCAATTGTGTTCTTCTCCAAATTGACTCATCCTCCACAATTTTAACCCAATTTATAACCATTCCCTCTCAATTTCATTATCAAACAAGCATTGGAGCTTAGATTGCAAGGAGAACTTGAAGAAAGAGGAATTGGCAAGAAGATCGTATCCTAATTGTGTCCATTGAGAATTTTATTAGGAATTTATCTCATAATAGGTAAATTCTGAATTTAACCCTTAATTTAGAATCTAATTCATGTATTTAACCATTAAGAATCGTCCCTTGGCTTAGGGCTACCCATAAGATCAAGAATTAGGTCCATATGACTTGTATTATGAAAGTTACATGTGATTTGTGTCCAATTAGGAAGAATTATGAGATTGATACTTCAATTATGTCTTGAGACCAATTAGATCTAATTAGATATAGATCATGGTTGTGGGACTAGGTACGTGTCCACAATTGGATACGAGTACACCATATTGTGGTAATTTGGGTTATGGTGTGATACAGGGTTCATTTTTAGGTGATTTGTATAATTCTCTTCAATTCTTAGTGTAGCAAGTTGTATTAGTTATTAAATAGTCTATTTGGTATGCAGGAATGTGTATTGTGGAGTATTTGGGAATTGGACACTTTGTTTGGATACGTATCATAGAGTATCTTATAAATGCACTATAAGTGTTTGATTTTACGACTATTAGTGTGAGTTTATATTCACTCAATATTAATTGTGTATATATATTTATGTATGTTAGTATATAAATCTATGCTCATGATAATACAACAGTTATATCTATATATTGGTTTGCATGTGTGGGTATATGCATACGGGTTAGTTTGTGTGCCTGTGGTCAAGAAGCAATTGGATTTAGGAAGTTTGGGGATGATACTGAATATATGGATGTGGTGTATCAGTGTGCAAGTATTTCCAATAGGATAGGAGTGGTGCTAAGGTAGGTGGGTTGTTTTGGACTGTGATTGGGTATGCTGAGAGTGAGAGGAGGGGGACTATTTCAGAATGATAGTGCATTGTGTACACTGTCTGTTAGCATAGTCAGCAGTAGCAATAGCAGTATTAGCAGCAGCAATATAGGCAGCAACATCAATAGCAGTATTAGTAGCAACAACATAGGCAGCAACAACAATAACAATTTTAGTAGCAGCAACATAGGCAACAACAGCAATAATAGTATTAGTAACAGCAACATAGGCAGCAACAGCAATAGAAATAGATAGTAGAGCAGCAAAAGTTATTGTTATGGTAGCAGTTATTGCCGAGTTTTAAAGCAACAACTTTAGCAATAGAGTATCATTGCAGTATCGAAGGATACTCGAGCAAGGTAAGGTCAGTTAGGAGGGGGGAGTGTTCAGTGGTGTTCATTCAACTGAAGAAGTAGCAGCATGTAAGAGGTTGTATGATAACTTGTGTGTGTGCCAAGAATGGTTTTAGTTTGTGTTGCAAGCAGTGCATATTGTAACTGCAGTATACTGGATGGCAGAGAGTGTTGGGCATAGGACTGTGGGTGGTCTACAGTCAGTTACAACAAGTACAACATGCTGTAGGAGCAAAATGGTAGTAAGGGAAAAGTAGAGGAAGTCTGCAAGTGTACTGATATATGTACTACAAAATCAAGGTTTACCTGGTGGAGTCGGGGTTGGAACAAGCAAGCTTGGTTATCCTGGTAGCAATAATACTTGATGAGTCTGGGTATATTTTATCGGTTATGTGGAAGTGAGTGGCAAGTAGAAGAGTATAATAGTGATATAAGTATAGGTGTAGGTTGGTTAGTATCATTCATTGGTATATTAATATATTAGTGTAGTAGTTAGTATATGTTAGATATGGTTAGTAATAGTTAAGATATTAGTTATACTCTATGGTAATACCTAGTATAAGCTTGTATAAGTAAATTGGTGACCAGTATGAGCCTAAAACTTTAGTGTGGACTTCGTTTAGCTAGTGTGACCTAGTAATGGCCTAGAAAAGCATATTTTATTGTATTTAGCTCATTTATCACTTTATTACACCAATTTGACATGCCATTCATATTTAGGTGTGTGTGACACTAGCTCAGATATCGAGGTATATTATTTGCTCAGGACCACAGGCGAGTACATTCTCTGATAGTTTCTTTATTTGATAGTCTCTATATTTTATGTGTTTAGTATTGATATATTTGATTCTTGACACGATGGTTTCACTGATTGGTATACGTGGATCTTGGTCATAACATATTATTGTCGTGGTTACTCAGTGATCGCCGTTTCGTACTTCATGATTACTTAGTGATTACCGTGATATCTTAGTGATTATATAGACCGTGATCATAGTGTATTATATTATAGACCGTGTAGTGTGATATACGTGTTATAACGTGTCATGATTTGGATTTGTGTACTAGTCGGGGGTTGGGAAAGTATTAGTGGATATGTGATCATACCTTATAGCCCATGATTTAGAATAGCCCATGATAGTTATCAGATCATGTCACTCACGCGCGATCACGCAAGGTTACCTTATATATATATATATATAGCCCGTATTAGGTCCAAGCCGATCACATTATCTTACTAATATTTCAAGGCACATTTATATATATTGTTTTCATTATTCCAATTCATTACATTATTGTTTCTTACCATATTGTTCTTATTTCTTTCCATTATTCATCGTGATGCTCTTTCTCTTGATACATACTAGTTTAGTTACTTCCATCATTTATGTTCATGCTATTATTGTTTTATAGTTTCTGTCAATTATTGGAACTGCTATTTGGGTTGTACGTCACTCCAATCCCGACTAGATATATTTTTCAGATGATTTATTAGAGGACTGGTGTCCTATGCACTATGGGCCACAGGATGGCGAGCCAGTTGAGTTGCCACCTGTAGAGCTTGTTGAGTTAGTACTAGCGTAGATGAGGCATAGTTAGTTTATTCATGAGATTGCATATGTCAGTTAGACTTTGGTATTGGATTATTATTTGAGATCTTGTGTTGAGATTAGGCTTGGACTTGTGTTGTATTTGTGACTTTTTTCTTTCCTTTTATACCATATCATGCCTTATCATCCTTTAGTTTGTTATTGTGATTGTGTATTGTTTACCTTTACCATATTATCACTTTGTTCTCCATTTGGAGTTGAGATAGCATGATAGGTACCTTATATATATTGTGTGAGATTTGTAGATAGTATTGTTGACCTAGACAGAGTTCTACCGCTGATGCTGCGGTGTAGGCTGGATGGACCCACGTACTCATGCCCTTACACCGGGTGCGGATCATGACATGATGTACGTCCAAGCATGTTGAGTGTGAGACCAACGTCTTGCCAGATCTATCCACTAAACAATGAACCATACTCCAAGTATATATCTACCAACCCAAATCACAAATAATATATCATACATAACAATAATAATCATAAAATAACAATACTAATTCCAACAACTAGACCAGGAAAGTTAGATGGGTCAAAGTCACATATTTTTTATGCGAATAATATGGCAGCCATTTCAAAGTTTGAAGCAATAATCATCATGTTAAAGTGTATTTAATATTCCTCATAATAGATTCCATATGTTATGAAGCCCATAAATGCTGGAATTAAATTCTATGTGCCTCGTATAGTAGCAAAAATAGTATATTTTGTCTCTTATACGCGCTTATGGCTATTTTAATATGAACGACCATAAATAGTTAAGACATGTTTTCCAAAGCATCGAAAGCTTGGTGTGTTGAGCCTACTGTTTGCCATGAACAAAAAGTTTTACAAACTTTTATTTTACAAATTTTAAAGAAAAGTACAATAAATCTTATACAAGAATCTAAAGTACAACAATTCTGGAAAAGCAATAGCTGTAGAGATTTGATCTGAGGTCGATCACTTTACTCCTTGGACTACTCGACACAAAAAGAAAAAATGCAAACACTCGAACACTTAGAGAAGAAGGCTCAAGCAACACTGGCAAAAGCTTTTGTGTACTCTCTTTATCCGCCTGTGTATATATGAGACACTGGTCTCATATTTATACTATACAAAATAGTTATGGGGGTATGTGCGTACAAATGGGTAATATACATTGTGTTTGCCTTTGTGCGAGTATATTTGAAGACTTGCAACCCACGTTTTGCTTAGTGGGCATACAATTTGCTGCCAACTTGACATGCGACTCCTTGTACGAGGAAATCTCGGGTTATGGGAAAAACTGTTTGTATACGTTCTACGAAAAATATTGTCATGACCCAATTCCATAGAATTAATTGAGACGTCCCCCGAATCGTGACCGCTGTGCCGGCCTGGATTTGCTCCTGCACAAGGCTTTAATGATTTGCATAGCAAGCACATATTCAGAGTACGCAGATAAATTGAAACACAGATTTGAAACATGGAAAAGTTCTCTTTATTGATAATGAACATCTATTACAAACTCTTGAACGAGTTAGCTAATATGCCGAGCGGCTTACAAAAGAGATGACTCAAAATAAGATAGCAGTCCTGTACATTACATCCCTTTATAAACTCAAAATGATGAAGACCTCAAGGCTGGAGGATAGCTTTGCCACGGAGCTGTATTTGTGTATGAAGAGTTGCAGCTTCGGACTTCAAAAGTCTTCAAGGGTGCGGTAAAGATGCGCCAACAGCTGGACTGGATCGGGAAGACGACTTCGGCTCCTCGCTCGGTTCGCCTTAGTGTGGAGAACCTGTTTCAACGAGGGTCAGCATATCGAAACATGCTGGTGAAGGCGAGCTAGCCTGACTATACCAATCAACACGTTATTTTAAATGAAGCATGCATATTTGTGGGTTTCTATCTTGCCTTAGTTCATTTATAATTAAGCAGCATATATAATTTACTGAAATGAACGTGCCACCGTTCGGTGGATTTTACCTGCCCGTCTGAATTACCTGCACAATACTTACCATGCTTTCCCTGCCACGAAGACACAAGTTAGTTTATAACAGGTTTAAATATACAAGATGATCACTGGCTTGGTTGCCATAATGGACGATAGTCTTTGACGAGAATGGTGTGCAACGAAAGTACAAGGGGGCATTGCAAGCCATTCCGCTAGAAACAAGAGACTAAACAATAGGTCTCGCCCGGACCGGATCGATGCCAGTACCCCAACATCGTCCGCGAGACCGTTACCCTGTGCACAAGTTGTCCATGATCAAACAATATACAAGTAACAAGTTGTAGTTGAGGCAACAAGAGTACAAGACAAGCATTTGTACAAGACAAGCAATAATTTACGATTTATTCCTAAGCGAACGAGCATGCCATTAAGTATCCGTTCGTGCAGTTATTGACAAGCATATATACCAAGTATATTCTCTTTTATCTTGGTTTCTTTTTTTATTATTTGGTATCGTTTGATCGGGGCAAAGAAGAATACAGATTTATTAGATGTGAAGCTTGGAAGCAGGGCTAGCTAATCGGGTTGGTAGCCACTCACTTAGATTGATGGAAGGAGAAGGAAAGAGGCGCTTCATGACTCCGCTCACAAGCCGCCTACTACTCGTTCACCTGCACACGAACAGCTTGATCAATACTTCTTCCTCTCTTTCCAATCTCGGAATAGAAGTGCAAGTCAATGAACGAAAACAATGAAAACCATCGAAACCGTTCAAGGAAAATAAGCAAATCCCAAAACCAACTCAAAGCACGAAAGCAACAAGCGACATCGAAAACTGAGGCAATAAAAGATAGCAGCGGAGAGGTCCCTCCTGACTCTGCCGCTAAGCCGATCCTTGGGGCGCGGTCCACTGAATATGGAAATCGATTCCGAAGAAACAAATCCATAACGAGGACGAGTTCTTAATTCAATCTATCCTGATCGAACGATACCGTCTTGTGTTTCTTAGCCGCGCTCTCCGTACCGGGAGAACGGGGTGCTATAACCTACCCAACTAATTGGAAGTTTTGTCCCAAAACTTAAGAATAGGACCTACCATTAGGGATTATTGCGTACGGGATGGCGATCATGACTCAAGGAACAATCACGAACAAAATGATCTGATCCGCCACAGGTTAGGCATAATCCAAGTTTCAGGCGATATTTGTCGATTGCATGCCCCGTCTTTTTGCAGAAACTACAAGGCTGGTTTGCTTTATGCTTTCTTCCATCATTGTGACACTTTGTAGCATTGTTTCCTCTCTCGTCGCTTTGGCGTTTGTGATTGTAGGTATGTACAGCGCCGGCAGGAACGTGAGGATAAAGTGGTTCAAGAGATAGGGCGTGATTCATGACTTCACGCATTGTACGATACTGATGAACGGCTACATGCCCATGAATGGCAGGGCGTAGTCCACCTTCAAACCTTCTTGCTCGACTCGCTGCATCAGGTAAATAGGCCCTAGCGAATTTGGAGAGACGGTTGAATTCGGCGGAGTACTGCTTAACAGTCATGCTGCCCTGCCTCAGTTGCACGAACTCGTTTTCCATTTGACGTTGTACTGGAGGGGGTACAAACTCCTCTTCGAACGCGGCACGAAAAGTCGTCCACGAGATCGCCTGCTCTCCGTGATCAAATTGAAGAGATCGTCGATGCACGTCCCACCAATCGTACGCGTTGAGACGGAGTTGTAGTTGCATGCAGGCGACGCGCTTCTCTTCGGGGACCTCTAGCAGAGCGAAGTGATCTTCAAGTTCAGCCAACCAACCTAGAGCTACGACCGGGTCCTCAGTCCCGTTGAATGGGGTTTTGCAGACTTTCTTGAAGTGGCCAAAGTCGAAGGCAGTCACGTCCCTCGCCCTTGGAATTTGCGGCTTCTCTACTTCAAGCACGGGCTGTTCCACCGGAGTCACTGGCGTTGCCGCGGAATGGTTGGATGCCAAAGTCTGAACGATCTGCTGCAGGGTATCTACCTGCTTTTGTTGGACTGAGAATCGTGCTTCTATATTGTCTTGAAACTTGAGCTGACTCTCTTCCGCCCGCTTCTCGGTCCGTTCATAGCGAGCCTCGTCCCTTTGTTGGTTTGCCTCCAATATCTGCAACATTCGTTGGACGGGATCGATGCTTGGCACGGCTCACTGGCTCTCTGAACTTCCCGAAGTGCCCGAACTACTTCCTTGGCCTTGCATTTCGTCCGGTGTTTGCGCTGCAGATTGCGCTGGAGCCATTCCTTCAAAAGAAGGTAAATTACATTAGGATCATAATGTATTATGGACTTATTGCATGAACGTATCTCATTTTGGCCTAGTGAGTTCAACAGTTCGCACAGGAATTTGATCGTTAAAGGAACTTTTCTAGCACGAAGTCTAAGGAACTTTGAATCTATGCTCTGATACCACTATGTCACGACCCAATTCCGTAGAATCAATTGAGGCGTCCCCCGAATCGTGACCGCCGTGCAGTTCTGGGTTTGCGTCGCACAAGGCTTCAATGATTTGCATAGCAAGCACATATTCAGAGTACGCAGATAAATTGAAACACATATTTGAAACATGGAAAAGTTCTCTTTATTGATAATGAACATCTATTACAAACTCTTGAACGAGTTAGCTAATATGCCGAGCGGCTTACAAAAGAGATGACTCAAAATGAGATAGCAGTTCTGTACATTACATCCCTTTATAAACTCAAAATGATAAAGACCTCCAGGTTGGAGGATAGCTTTGCCACGGAGCTGCATTTGTGTATGAAGAGTTGCAGCTTCGGACTTCAAAAGGCTTCAAGGGCGCGGTGAAGATGCGCCAACAGCTGGAATGGATCGGGAAGACGACTTCGGCTCCTCGTTCGGTTCGCCTTAGTGCGGAGAACCTGTTTCAACGAGGGTCAGCATATCGAAACATGCTGGTGAAGGCGAGCAAGCCTGACTATTCCAATCAACACGTTGTTTTAAATGAAGCATGCATATTTGTGGGTTTCTATCTTGCCTTAGTTCATTTACAATTAAGCAGCATATAGAATTTACTGAAATGAACGTGCCACCGTTCGGTGGATTTTACCTGCCCGTCTGAATTACCTGCACAATACTTACCATGCCTTCCCTGCCACGAAGACATAAGTTAGTTTACAACAGGTTTAAATATACAAGATGATCACTGGCTTGGTTGCCATAATGGACGATAGTCTTTGACGAGAATGGTGTGCAACGAAAGTACAAGGGGGCGTTGCAAGCCATTCCGCCAAGAACAAGAGACTAAACAATAGGTCTCGCCGGGACCGGATCGATGCCAGTGCCCCAGCATCGTCCGCGAGACCGTTACCCTGTGCACAAGTTGTCCATGATCGAACAATATACAAGTAACAAGTTCTAGTTGAGGCAACAAGAGTACAAGACAAGCATTTGTACAAGACAAGCAATAATTCACGATTTATTCCCAAGCGAACAAGCATGCCATTAAGTATCCGTTCGTGCAGTTATTGACAAGCATATATACCAAGTCTATTCTCTTTTATCTTGGTTTCTTTTATTATTATTTGGTATCGTTTGATCGGGGCAAAGAAGAATGCAGATTTATTAGATGTGAAGCTTGGAAGCAGGGTTAGCTAATCGGGTTGGTAGCCACTCACTTAGATTGATGGAAGGAGAAGGAAAGAGGCGCTTCACGACTCCGCTCGCAAGCCGCCTACTGCTCGTTCACCTGTACACGAACAGCTTGATCAATACTTCTTCCTATCTTTCCAATCTCGGAATAGAAGTGCAAGTCAATGAACGAAAATAATAAAAACCATCAAAACCGTTCAAGGAAAACAAGCAAATCCCAAAACCAACTCAAAGCACGAAAGCAATAAGCGACATCGAAAACCGAGGCAATAAAAGATAGCAGCGGAGAGGTCCCTACTGACTCTGCCGCTAAGCCGATCCTTGGGGCGCGGTCCACTGAATATGGAAATCGATTCCGAAGAAACAAATCCATAACGAGGACGAGTTCTTAATTCAATCTATCCCGATCGAACGATACCGTCTTGTGTTTCTTAGCCGCACTCTCCGCACCGGGAGAACGGAGCGCTACAAATATGGCATAAAGTAAACATAGATTTGATGGAGTAGATTTGCTGGCATACGCTGATAGAGAAGCAACAATAGCGTACTCAGGAAAAGTAGCATCACCAGTATATTATGGCAAAGTAACAAAGTTAGCGTACTCTGGCAAAGTAGCAACACTATCATGCTATGGTAAAGTAGCAACACTGGCGTACTATAGCAAAGTAGCAACACTGGCGTACTATGACCATAGATCGAAAACTCCTACTCGGTCATCAATCTCATGCCATTCGTTGCATTTAGCAGCTTTTCTTGCCCTTCTTCTTTCTTATCATAATTCAGAAAATATTCTGCCTTAACAGCTACCACTTCTTCTGCTTTTTCTCTTTTTTTTTTCTTCTCAATAACATATTCCTCTTTACGTGGCGTAAGGTCTATCAAAATCATAGACAAGCTTCCACCTCACTGTCTCTCGCCTCTCCTTTTCTTTTTATTTTTTTTAATTTAATGGCATTCAATATCTATATCTGTCATTTTCACTAGCCGAAAATAGTGCTTCAGAGTCTTCTTTTTGGAAATAGTCAGTTTTCTTCCAAGGTAAGGTGCCCGAAGGATGCCTCCGTTTCGGGGTCGGGACAAAGAGAAGATCCATAATTAGATTAGTAGTATGGGTGAAAATTTCTTCCAAACAGAATACTTGCTTTTCTATTGGTATTGCACGCCAATTTTAGTGATTAATCATACAATTTGAGATGTCCCCATGTTTACCACCCATCGGGTATAAAAAGGACATCTCCTGAACTGATTTTTTTAATTTTGCTTCCCTGAAATTGAAAGATGTTATCAAAAAACTGGAAATAGAGAAATGTGGAACGATGAGATGACCTATTATTCTTTGTGTACTAACCCATGATTTGCTATATTTCCATGGAATAAATTGGATCCTCCAACAAAGAAAATGTTAGGAAGGTGACCGTTAGGTCTCCTACGCAGCGGTAATCCCCTGAACTTTGCCTTATGCCTTTAGTTCCAAACCTTTCAGTCAAGCTGGTAACGTCACCTCACTTTGCTCTCTTCTAGTTCCCTACTTTTGTTGAAAGAATTTCTGCTAGTGAACTAGCTGATCTATATGCAAGCCGCTTTGAGGACTTTCCATCGGTAGGAATTAGAAAGAAAAGATCAGTATGGTTAATCACTACAGGTAGCACTCTATTCCAAAAATCTCATAAGAGAAGACAGATCGTAGCTAGAGCTAGGATTCACGGTATCCCGGTTTAAAGACTTTCCATTTTCTCCCGTTACACACCAGTAAGGGACCAAAATAGAATTATGAAATTAGTAGCTAGCTTTTTTTTTACTAGTATTAATTCTTCTTCAGCTCCTCTGGGATCAGGGCATCCAATCACAGGCTCAAGACCCATTTTTTCGAAACCCAGAGTTGAAGAAAGAACTCCGAGTGAACAAGAATCAGAAGAATTGCTTTAGTTTTATTTCTTAGTCTCTATGTGCCTTACACCAAAAACTCCTAAATTGATTGATTTGCTGCGCGCCTTTTGAAAGTGGCTGCCCTAAGGCTTACTACTTATACTTAGGGCTTCTCCCTTCTAGCCTAGCTAAGAGCTTCTTCTCGGCATCAAATCACTCTTGGTATGGGAACATGAACCATCTTAGCTTATCCCTCAGGTGACTCAACTGGGTCGTTGAACGAACTCCTTTTTGAGTTAACTACATCGAATATTCTTACTCGAGCAGAAATAATCGAATTAGCCGAAGATCACTTCGCTACGTGCCTTTTGAGGTAAAAAGAGATCATATTTGAACTAACATCGGATTCTTGAAGAAATCAAGAGTTATGAACTCCTCCAACAAAGATAACTAGCCCTTCCAACAAAAGAATGGAGGATCTTGGGATCTTTTATTACTAGGGATTAAAGACTCGCTTTGAACCTTTTGTCTTCGTTAAAGTCAACTGATGCCTTTGAGGTCTTGTCTTGCTAAATTGTTATGAGGAGTTCCCCATCTCTTGATCTCTATCTTCTTTAGTGGACATTGAGGCGACTGTTAGTGAGGACTGGTTGTCGCATGCCCAGAGACCGTTGGCTAACTTCTCCCTTTGGTCGCCTTACTTCGAGCCCTTGGAAGTCCTCAGTTGCTATTGGTGAGTGGCATTGGTCCAAGGCCATACCTTTCTTCTTGGGGAATTCCTGTGTCATTTTATCTTCCATATGTGGGCCTATACCTCTACGAGAACCCAAGGAATGGAATCTCTATTATTGTGCCTCCAATCCCATTGGAGCATTCTCTGATTCAGGTGGTTAGCATTACTGATGCAGGATCTTATTTGGACTTCTAATATCATCCACATCCCCTTCCCTTTATATTTTTATTAGGGCATCATCTTCACCTCTATATCTCATAATGGCCACTCTTATGTTATGGGCATTCTTTCTAGGAGAAGGATAAAGAGCTAGCAACAAAGAAAGGCATAAAGGGCTTTCATTATTGGGCTTGATTGAAAGACTCACTTAACTGAAAAGACAAATGAATGCTGAAAAAGGTCGAGTGAAAATGTTCTTCAACTTCTTATAATTGGGATTTAGAGAATGCCCATTTCCTCGTGGGTGATCACTCTCTATTTATCTAGTAATCCTATATTATATGGAATGACTAGACTAATTGATAGTCTGCATGGAGTCGACACCGCCTCTCCATGGGTCACTGTGACTAATCCACTCATGTCAAGCTATCAATTCTGCTCTCTCCCTCTGGAACATACTATTATGGAAGCAAGACACTTATGCCTTTTAGCCCGACCTCTCTATTAAAGAGATAATCTAGTCGATGGGAATCCCCACCAATCTTGTATATTGTTAAAGACTACCTATCCCATACAACTATATGAACACAATGATTGAATTAAAGTAGGAAAGTAGGATTGGAGTTTGACCAATTTATCTCGGAGACTAGCTAGGCGAGATTCTGCTTTGGTTGCTTCTATGAAAGCATGAAAAATACGTTGATGAATTATACGCGTAAAACTCTCAAACATGCAGGAAGCCGCATAAATAGAGCTCCAGCATTGGGTGGCATAAGACACAACTTTAGAGCCATTGGCATACAACAGAGCTTCAACGCTATTCAGCAAAAAAAGCTCCAGAACAACCCGCGTAATACAGTATTTCCTGATTGCTTCAGCGTAAAAAGGTTGCTACATCGCCACGTTGGCGTAGAACCTATCTGCTTTCAATGTAGTAGGAAATTATACGAGGAACGCTTCGTATCCCTCGAATGAGTTGTACGAGGAATGTTTCGAATTCTTCGAATGAACCTGTCAGACAATACAATGAACCTGACTCCTGACAAAAAGTACTGTACGACTATCCAGACGACGGCTATAATGATGATTCTATATAGAACTCCAGACCGTCGTTTAGTGATATTTTCTTGATACAAATTGCTTTTACTCATTCAAGGAAGTATGCTGCCTACTTTACACAGAGAAACATGAGCTTTTACACTCAGAAAGAGAAGAAACGAACCGCCACGTCAAAAGCTGCTCTTCGTACAAAAATTGAGGCACGTCTCTGCAGTTAATGCACGTGATGGGGGTAGATCTTTGTATTTAATGCACGAGATTTGGTTCTACTTTTAACGACTGGGTGAGCCATAATTATGACTAATACGTCAATATTACCATCCCTGCACATTACGCCATCAGGCTATTTTCAGCTATAAGAGTACGCCGCATGCTATCTCCTCGAAATATGCCGACCTGGCTATTTTCAATTATAGGAGTATGCTGTACGATATCTTCATGAAATATGCCAACTCAGGCTATATTTGTATTGGTGCATGATAAGGCTATATGGTCCAGAATACGCTCAAGACCTCAGTAAAACAAGGATAATTGGCTATCTTTACGTTGACTACCAATCCATGCAGCATTGGGCTTCTATGCCTACTGGGCTTCTATGCCTACTTGGCTTCTACCCCAACCTGACAACTATTGGGCTTCTATGCCTACTTGGCTTTTACGCCATCAGAACAGCTATTTGGTTTTTATGCCAACGAGACAGTTATTTGGCTTCTACGCCAATCATCTTTACGCAAGGGGCAGTTACCTACGTGGCTTGCATGCCGTGATCTTCACAGCAGTTATACGCATTATCTCTTAATGGGACACGCGTCATATGCTTATTCAGAAGATCATTTATACATGGGTAGCAGTTACGATAACCGTCGCGTAAAAGGTGCAGTTCTCTCCGCTGTTCAGTTTCTATGCCTATAAATAGAGACCTCCGTCCATGGAGGTCAAGGGTCGAAAGGTCAAAAAAAATTGAGAGAGAAGCTCCTAGAGCACAAACAAAGGAGAGTGATTCATGACTTCGGCATCGAGCATCCAATCACTCTTGCGATCTTTGAAGCTTTTCCTTCTTCTACAACACTTCTTCGTCATCGTGTGGTCCAAGGGACAAAGTGATCGACTGCAGATCAGACTTCTATAGCAATATTTACCCAGATTAAATATTTGTACTTAACATCCTCGTATAGGATTAATTGTACTTCTTGTTTCTAAACCAAAAAAAGGGTTTTGTATAAACCTAGTTTTATTTCTTTCTTTTATTATCAAACATAAGATAGCGACTCTACTGGGGAGTTCTTTCTCTTCCAATGAGAAAGCTATTGCTCAACACGTTGTTGTATCTGTTGGATCAGCGAAGAAGACTCTGTTGGTCCAATTCGACCAATAGGCTTATGAAGACATGCTTCACGCAGGGGGTAGCTCTCATTCCCCATCTGTTCAGGACAGCAGGATGTTACATAAAGTATCGATGCCCCGGACATCCTCTACTCTCCTGCAGGCTCTCTCTCTCCGATCAACAAGGTTGTAGCATCCCAACCTACACGCTATGTGCGTAAAAACTCGTCTCTCGTCGCTGACTTGGCTGACGTAATTTCTGGTAAGGCCTCAGCGCCAAGTCAGAAATTTCAAACGCGCCCGGCGCATAAAACTCTATCTCCCGTCGCTGACGTGGCTGACATAATTTCTGGTACGTCCTCAGTGCCAAGTCAGAAATTTCAAACGCGCCCTGTGTGTAAAACTTTGTCTCCCGTCGCTGACGTGGCTGACGTAATTTCTGGTAAGGCCTCAGCGCCAAGTCAGAAATTTTAAACGCATCCTGCACGTAAAACTCCGTCTTCCGTCACTGACCTGGCTGACATAATTTCTGGCAAGGCCTCAGCGCCAAGTCAAAAATTTCAAATACGCCCTGCGCGTAAAACTCCGTCTCCCGTCGCTGACGTGGCTGACATAATTACTGGCAAGGCCTCAGCGCCAAGTCAGAAATTTCAAACGCGCCCTGCGCGTAAAACTCCATCTCCCGTCGCTGACATGGCTGACATAATTACTGGCAAGGCCTCAGCGCCGAGTCAAAAATTTCAAAAGTGCTCCGTGCATAAAAATACCTTTTCCACTTATAAGAGGGCAGAGGGTCCGTATAATTTTCACAAGGGAAAACAAGTTGCGGATTTTTTGACCTCTCGGCTTGTATGCCATCAAGAGAAGAATCTGCCGCTCTTCAGGTTAAGCGGATCGCTGATGGCCATTTGAGGACTTCCTCAGTTTTACGCCAACCGGAGCAGAGTTCCAACTTACGCCAGGACAAGCCTCTCGGCGTAAAGAAGACCCAGTTTATGGATATATACGCTTCTCAAAGATTATGTGCTACTCACATGGCTGAACTACTCTACTCATATGGCAGAGAAAGTATTCTAGTTCCTAATCTCCACAGGCCCACTGATGTAAAAAGACAGAATAAGCCTTCTTCTTCTTCTGTTAACTTGCATAAACTCTTGATCCAGAAACGCAAAGACAGGGGTCAAAATCAAGATTTGGCGCCCCTAACTTCCAAGCATGGGGAGATCCTGTGGGAAGATGAGTCAACATCTAATATCGTCATGACATATGGGCCACATAAAGAGTCTATTTTTATTATTCCACCTACTCGCGACGATCAACATCAAATAATCTTCGGTCGAATATGGAACATACTGACTATACAAAAAGACTATCACGAATTCGATGATGGAAAAATACAAATCCACATATATAGCCCGCAGACTTTGAGGATTATGCAAAATATGGGTTACAATTTGAAGTTGAAACAAGGCCTCAACTATGGAAAAGACAGACGAATACCGTTGCATGGTAATCCTTACTGTCAACAAACTCGTTTTGGGTTGGGGTATACTGCATCTCTTACAAACTCCAAACTTCCAGAGTCTGATCCTGTAATACCAGAGACAGGTCCTTCTAAATCAACTTCTGTGGACAAACGCCATGACATGTCTGAAGATGATGCAACGATGACCATCTTCTCAAAAAATTGTAAAACTCAGGCATCGGGAACCCGAAGACCGAAGAACACTTTCTCCTTCAATGAAGATGACATCACTGAAATCTTCAATATATTGATGAAGGAAAACAAACTTCAGCTACCCAACATCAGATACCCTGAGAGGGCTGGCAAAGTTGATGACCAAGATTATTGTCTCTTCTATCGGTACATTCATCACCCTATAAGGGCGTGCTATATACTGAAAAGAAGAATCCAGGAGTTAATTGACGCCAAAGTCGTCACTTTGTATTTATAAACGAGGGGACGATTACTGCAAATTAATTTCACTCTAATGTAATAATTTGCTCCCTCAAGAAAATATCGGATGATAAGTCCCTAAAGTTTCCCCAGCGGATTCTTCAGGTTTATCCCCACTCAGGAAAATCACTCCACAATAAATTCCTCGGACATGAGTTCATGTTCATATTAACTCTGAACTATTGTCCAAACATTTATTTATTTCTCCAGCTGAATTTGCCATGTCTAAGTAACCTCTGAGCAAACCTCCCTGTTTGTGGCTATAGATCAGTTCACGTCCATATTACCTCTGAACTACGTCTTTCCACTTTCTCCAGCTGAGTAAAATCTATCACCACAAAAGTTTGTCATGTCCATATTACCTCTGAACAAACCTTCTGGTCCGGCTATCGATTATCATGTCCATATTACCTCTGATATCGGTTATTATCTCAACTTAACACCCGTATTTAACTCTAAGTATGCCAGTGGTGTTAAGTCAACAAAAACCTGCCATGTCCATATTACGTCTGAGCAGATATATACCTCCATCCCTAATGGAGTATCAACTCAAAAGTTTGTCATGTTCATATTACCTCTGAATAAACTTTCCAAATTTTCGGCCATCGATTATCATGTCCATATTACCTCTGATATCGGTTATCATCTCAACTTAACACACGTATTTAACTCTAAGTACGCCAGTGGTGTTAGGTCCACAAAACCTATCATGTCCATACTACCTCTGATAGGGCTTGTTTCGAACTTATTATTTGCACTCAACGTACGCAACAAATAATAGGTCCACCAAAGATCCCCCAGTGGGATGTCCTCAACAAACCAAAGCTTGCATATCATGGAGGGCCCTTATATAATTGCAAATGGCACTTACAAATTAGCCAAGCCTAATGGAAATTTGGCAATGGCTCATATCAAACCGCAAATTCCTGAAGAAGTACATTACTTGATCTTCTTTGCTTAACGGAATGTGATAAAGATCTTATTCTAACGATATCATGCACAAAGGTTAGCTGGATCATATTCTATCAGATTCGTATGACCTCTTAATGGGTATGTTTAACTAATTTGTAAACCTATCATGTTCATATTACCTCTGATAGTGTTTACCATACAAATTTAGTTGTATTATATTCTATCTGGTTCATATCACTTCTGAATAGATTTACACTCAGCAAAACCTTAACGAAAGTATGTCATGTGAATGATACCTCTGATATCACTTTCATCTTAGCCTATCATGTTCTAAAGTGATGGGTCCACAAAGTCAGAAAATATATTTTTATTATCTCCGAAAAATTACAGGAGAAGCAAAAAGTACATCATTGAGGAGGAGGAGCCAAATCACGAATATGTTGTGCTAGAGCGGCCATCCTCTCATTCCTGGAGTCTAAAATATTAGCGCAAGCCCGCTCCATTCGTGCCTCATCATCGCTCAGGAGGGATAGTTCAGACCGAGCATGAACAAAACCTGCATGGATAACACCCGCATGTGCCAGGTTCTGCTGAGCCGCTTCCATTCGGTCCTTCAACACATCTCGAGCTGCCGATAAAGCGAGAGCGCTCTCCTTTGCCTGAGCGAGTTTATCTTCCAATTGGCGGACCCTCGCTTCATTTCCCTCATATTCAGCTTTGCACTTTGCCAGCTGGGGAATGACATACCCCAATATGGTATGCTCTTCATTCATCTCTTGCTACTGTGCCTCGATGGATTTGCTCAGAGTTTCCATCTCCCAGCAAGTTTTGCAGTCAAGGATTCATACTCAGCTCGAATCATATCATCGACATTGTCTCGAGACAATTGCAAATAATCGTTAATAGGTTGTTCTAAACCATTAACTATTTGCTCCAGAGCATCAGCTCGTCCATCGACATCAAAATTTCTAATCTGCGCTATGGTGAGATTGGAGGATATCTTTAGAGCATCAAAGCCCATATTTTTCTCCAGCACCATGGATATCAACGATTTTAAAGTGACATAGAATATGCTAGTAAATTATTCAACTAGCATGCGAATGGACGCTGGGAGTGGCCACGATATCAGTAAAACCCTTTTGTGGAACGTTGGCAGAAGATGTGGCCATAATTGTCGCTTCAGCAGACGGCACGACAAAAGAAGAGACGCCAACAACAGTTGAAGTTGTTAGCATGCTAGACAAAGGAAGTGCAGCCGCTATGATGGACTCGTCCTCCTCTGAAGATATTAGGACTGTATTGGGCAAGGCTAAACCTGAAAATCTGCAGACGAAGGAGCAACATCTTCAAAGTATGCCCCTTGGGTGTCAAGCACCGATGTTTCGTCGGTAGTATCCGCAACAAAGTCAAAAGTTGCGTCGACTCCGCCTTCCTCTAAGGTGTCTTCCCCTGAAAAGAAGACAAGAGAAAATTAATATCAATTTGATGTTAATTTTCCTAAAAAAGAGGCGTAAGGACAACATTTACCCATGGCTGATGGTATATATGTCGCATCCGCAGCCAGTATAGCTAAATTATTTCTTAATGATGCTAAGCGAGTTGTCATACCTGGAGAAGAGGGTGCACTAAATGACGTCTGAGGGTAGTCATCCAAGTCTTCACCCAGATCCACTCGAGGTTCATCGGATGGAATCTCGCTGGAGAAACTTACAGATGAAGGATTCCTTTTCCGAAGGCCTTGGGGTATTTATAGAGTTCAGATAACTCTTCAAATTCCTAACCAAATTCGATATTTAATATTCGGTTATGATTTGGGAGCACGTCAGCCTATCATTTAAAAGAAGAAGACGGACGGTCAATGGATCCAGAATTTACGCGCAGAGCAGATGATTTTACGCTAAGGAGCTTTTTACGCTCGGGAGGCTACAAATCTATGATTTTACGCACAGAGACTATAAGTCTATGGTTTTAAGCCCGAATACTTTTATGCTCGGTAGCTTTTACGCTCGAGAGGCTACAAACCTACGACTTTACGCTCAGAGGCTACAAATCTATGATTTCACTCTCGAAAGATTTTCTTCGCTCAGAAGCTATAAATCTACGATTCTACGCTCAACAGCTACAGATGACCAACCGCAAGGATTTACGCAAAAGTGCTCCTTTTGGCTACAAAATATTCCAAGTACCTAAAATACACAGAAGTCAGCATTGAAGATGACTCTTCTACTTAGGCCATTGGAAGTTCAGCCAAAATATAGCCGGAATCTTTCTCAAAAGTTCAAGTATGGCCTGTTTGACGGCCATTTCTCGCCCTATTTCAAGGGATTTTTGGGAAATCGTTCTTGAAGATGATAGTCTGAACAAGAATTCTTCGCATCAAAGAAGTGACAGTTCAGAATTGTACGTGACTCCTCGTCCAAAACAGCATGACAGGTCGAATAGTCGACTTAAATGATAAGCAGCTTTCTACGCATCTTCAATTACGCGTAAAAGACGGGACGAGACCAGATACTCTTTTATCAGAGTCGGCGTAAAGTTATTTCAGGCGTGCCGAAGCTGCACATATTTAGACTTTATCACAGCAAATATAGCAAATCATCAGATGCGTAAAAGAAGACAATTTTATTAATCATGATTACATATGATAGAAACCAACCTACAAAGGGTTTTTCATCTTCATGATTACATATGATGGAAATCCTTTTTCTACAAAGGGTTTATCATTTTTATTTAGGATCACACCAAGAATCTGTTCTGCCAGGTTCTCGTATTGGTGGAGATCTTTTTCGTCTTCTACAGCAGTTCATCGACTTCCACAGTCGATGAACAAGAAAATAATTAATGGCGGAAGAATACACAACTGGGCTTGTCTAAATTATTCAAGAGCCCATCCTCCATACGCCATGGCAGGCATGCCCTAGAATTGAGTTGGGGGTTCAGACCGAGCTCAATACTGGAAGACAGGGCCAGACTGCCTACCATCGTCCAGCTCCATGATGGGAGAAAATACACCTTGCAAGCTGTGTGGCCAAATAAGACCATTCCTCTCTCCTGGACGAATCGCCATATGAATCGCCATATGAAATTGCTGATCATCCCGATCAAAGGAAGCTGTGATATCCTTCCATGATCCATCATTGCAGATAATATTTGCTCGAAGACGCCTCTTTTTATGGCTACTTACATGCTGAAAGCGCATGATCTTCTTCTTCCTCAAGTCGACCCAACGAACATCGGCAACCATCTCTGTGTGGTGAAGTAAGTGTGGGAAAAATAGGTTAACTCAATCGCCTTTTTATAGGCAGAGGAGATCACACCAAATCCCAACAAATTCCTAAATATTTGCCGAGAAATCAGCCTCGTGGAATGAGTCAAATTTGACCGTTTCATGCTTCATTCAAAGTGTTTCAAATTACGAGGAATTTGAAAACTTTGAAAAGGATCTTGTAGAAGCATGAAAAATACGCTGAGTAATTATACGCGTAAAACTCTCAAACATGCAGAAAGCCGCGTAAACAGAGCTCCAGCACTGGGTGGCGTAAGACACGACTTCAGATCCATTGGCATACAACAGAGCTTCAACGTTATTCAGCATAAAATATAGCTCCATAACAACCCGCGTAATACAGTATTTCCTGACTGCTTCGGCGTAAAAAGGTTGCTACATTGCCACTTTGGCGTAGAACCTATCTGCTTTCAATACAGCAGGAAGTTAAACGAGGAACGCTTCGTATCCCTCGAATGAGTTGTACGAGGAATGCTTCGAATTCTTCGAATGAACCTGTCAGACAGTACAATGAACCTGACTCCTGACAAAGAGTACTGCACGACTATCCAGACGATGGTTGTAATGATGATTCTACACAGAACCCCAGACCGTCGTTTAGTGATATTTCCTTGATACAAATTGCTTTTACGCATTCAAGGAAATATGCTGCCTACTTTACACAGAGAAACATGAGCTTTTACGCTCAGGAAGAGAAAAAATGAACCGCCACGTCAAAAGCTGCTATTCGTACAAAAATTGAGGCACGTCTCTGTAGTATATGCGCGTGATGGGGGCAAATCTCTGAATATAATGCACGAGATTTGGTTCTACTTTTAACGACTGGGTGAGCCATAATTATGACTAATACGTCCACATCACCATCCCTGCACATTACGCCATCAGACTATTTTCAGCTATAAGAGTACGCCGCATGCTATCTCCTCGAAATATGCCGACCTGGCTATTTTCAATTATAGGGCACGTTGTACGCTATCTCCTTGAAATACGCCAACTCAGGCTATATTTGCATTGGTGCGTGATAAGGCTATATGGTCCAGAATACGCTAAAGACCTCAGTCAAACAAGGATAATCGACTATCTTTATATTGGCTACCTATCCATGCAGCATTGGGCTTCTATGCCTATTGGGCTTCTATGCCTACTTGGCTTCTACGCCAACCTGACAGCTATTGGGCTTCTACGCCTACTTGGCTTTTACGCCATCAGAGCAACTATTTGGTTTTTACGCCAACGAGACAGTTATTTGGCTTCTACGCCAATCATCTCTACGCGAGAGGCAGTTACCTACGTGGCTTGCATGCCGTAATCTTCGCAGTAGTTATACGCATTATCTTTTAATGGGACACGCGTCACACGCTTATTCAGAAGATCATTTATACGTGGGTAGCAGTTATGATAACAGCCACATAAAAGGTATGGTTCTCTCCGCTGTTCAGTTTTTACGCCTATAAATAGAGACCTCCGTCCATGGAGGTCAAGGGTCGGAAGGTCAAAAAAAATTGAGAGAGAAGATCCTAGAGCACAGACAGAGGGGAGTGATTGACGACTTCGGCATCGAGCATCCAATCCCTCTTGCGATCTTTGAAGCTTTTCCTTCTTCTATAATACTTTTTCGTCATCGTGTGGTCCAAGGGACAAAGTGATCGACTGCAGATCAGACCCTTATAGCAATATTTATCCATATTAAATATTTTTACTTAACATCCTCGTATATGATTAATTGTACTTCTTGTTTGTAAACCAAAGAAAGGGTTTTGTATAAACCTAGTTTCATTTATTTTATTTATTATCAAACAGCTTCCTCTATGAATTCTTTAGCTGCTACTATTTTCTCTCCATTTGAGTAGCTGGTCTAGCCCCGGTATAATTTTTAAGTTTACTTCAATATACTTGTAGAAGAGCATGAGCCTTAGGAGCAGTTGTACAAGCCTTCTGTCATCTTCACAAAGTCCCGGTACAACTGACAGCAATACAACGAGATGAGAAAGTTCATGTGGAATGTCACCTAGGAGCACATAATGAATCCAAGGCATCATAAATCTTGTTTCTCTTCAGCATTTCTGTTTACCATGTTTCTACTTCTAGAGTTTCCTTTGTTTGCTACCAATTTTGAACGATACTTCTTTATCGTAAGGAAACTAGCAAGCCTTGAGAAAGGATAAGTTATTTATGCCGAGTGTGTGCTCCGAAGATATGTTCTTCGACCTGTTCATTGTCAACCAGAAGCTAAACAATGGGTCTCTCTTTGCTCATGAGTATGGGGAGTTCATCAAATTTAGTTTGTATTACCTCTGGACGAATGATTCTTCCCTTCCCTGAGCTCCGGTATGCTCCATAATGACTAATTGAGCAACAACAACAATATTTTTAGCAGCTGGATTCTGTCTGAGGGCTTCCATGGCAGAAGCCTAAACCTGAACCTTCTTTGGAGCAGCCTCTACCGATGGTTGTTTTCTATCTTGACCTTCGGTGGGTGCAAATAGTAGGAGGCTATTTATCATCAGGGACGTTGTTTGCAGCATTTTCGGGGGAGCTCCTTTTGTGCAAATCTACATCCATCTTGGAGGCTTTATTGCGGCCAACCTATGCATTATTCTTTTCTACATCATCTCCTATATCTTCAGCAGTTGGAGCTGCTACTTCATCCTTACTGGTTGGCGACTCGGTCGTGCTAGTGGCTGCAATGGCCTCATCCTAGGAAACTAGTTCAACTATATTTGTTGGCAATGGTTCTTCAATGATTGGAATTATTTCTTCTTCTACTTCCAACTTATCCGAAAACTTTTTTGCCATTGCCTCTAAGTCCATGGCCGGAGTGCTGATTGCTATTGGCTTCGGTTGGATGTGTTCATCTCCATTGGCATCATGAACATGGATGGTTTTCTCCTGAGCAACTGGGTGCATAGTTTCTTTCTCCGCAGCCTGGACTCTTTGGGTAGGACCCGGGGTAGTTCTTCCAAATTCTTAAGTATATATATCTGCAAAAGAAAAATGAGCCCTTTTTCTTAGATATGTAAGCATATATGCTTATGACTAGAAAGATAGTGAATGTTATTCTTAACTTAGTCTCTCATATCATAAGCTAGCTCTTCGTAATCCTTGGGATATGGTCAACAAAGGTATAACTATAAAGTCAATCGATCAAACTCTTTCGAAAATGATCCAGTAGAGGCAAAAGGCGAAGTGTTGTTTGCATTAAAAGCAAACCGACCAGGAGTCAGAGAGCCTTTCGATGAAGGTGAAAGTGGACTAATCCATTTAGTTAAGAAAAACAGAGAGTAAGTCATTCTTAAATACGAAAGGCGCATAACAGTCACTCTTTCTTAGATTAGAATATGATAAGTATTTCTATCTTCGTTAAAAGGCGAAGCGAGCCGCGCTAGCATGCTACTCTTCCTTTATGAGCGAGACATGAGCCGCCACCTATTAGCAAGGCTTGGAGACTAATAGAAAGGGAGTTAACCATTTGTACCTCATATCCTGATTGTCTTTCTGAGAGATCACTGGCACTACCTACCTTATGTTTATTCCTTGGTCATTAATTACCATATCTCATTGCTGGAACTACAATCCAATCCTTGAGAAGTAGCTCGATGAGAGGTGGTCTTTGCTTCTTCTTTTTCTCTTGGGTTGGTAAAAGAGGAATCTGCTGGTTTAGGAATAAATGCTTCCTTCCATGCCTTCCTTGGCGGTAGACAAGACATCATCTACTATAGTGCCAGATGTGTCAATTTCAGCTTTTGATTTGGATTTAGATGTGGGTCTGGATATATAGTTTACGTGGTCTAAGTTCGCTTGTGAAACATCTTCTACTGAAGCTTACGCGTCTGTTGATGTTGATGCAGTTCGTTTTATATTAGACCTTTTGCTTTAGTTGCAACTTTAGAGTCTATTGGTTCGTAAGATACCAAATCGGAGCTCCTAGCTCGGGATAAATGGGAACTATCGGCTAATCATATGCCGGTAAATTAGATGTTGGATATTCGACTGTTGGAGAATCATATATTGTTGAATTGTATGCGTAACCATAAATAAAGAAAATTGGTAAACGTATTTTTTTGACAAAATTCAGTCTGCATCTAGGCTGAGTTCTTAGCCATTTATTTTGTTCAAGAACTCATTGAGGAGTTTATGATCATACTTGTGAATTCTACCCAACTCTCAAAATCTACTGCTGCTCTATCAAACCCGAATCTGAACATGGTTTACAAACCCACTTGTTGACCATGATCAGAGAGAGGAAAATGATCCAATGGAGAGCCTCAAGCATGCGAAAACAAGAACAAGCTAGCGTTAATCAAACTTCTTATCCTTATGGTGTAGTGCCACCAACTTTGATAAGCAGTCTAGGACACCTAAACAACCGTTAGTGAGGATTCCTCCTCATATAGTTATGTCCATTTTTAGCCTAAAATCCTCAACAATCTTTTTCTACTAAAAACATTTCAGTCTTCAAGGTGGCAGATCCTCGAGAACCGCTCACCCCTTCATAGTCAATGAATTATGCTACGCCACCCTATGCAGCAGTTGGGGCGCCCATCAACATGGCGGGGAAGCCTAGCATAACGACTATCCTACACTTGTAGGCTAGGTCCATTCCATTGAGGCTTGATAATCTTTGCATCAACACCCTTCCTTTGTGCTATAGACAACATCAGTCAATACCACATAGTCAGGAAGAATTTCTTATTCGAAGCCACAACATCACCATGAAGATGTTGATAAGGAGGCCAACTATCAAGTAAGACATGGCCTGACATTTGATGGTGCCGTTAGCCGCAACGCTTGGCTGAAGCATCAATCTGCCAGATTGTCCATTCCATTGAAGCTTGATAATCTTTACATCAATACCCTTCCCTTGTGCTATAGACAACATCAGTCAATACCACCTAGTCATGAAGAATTTCTCGTTCGAAGCCACAACATCACCATAAAGATGTTGATAAGGAGGCCAACAAACAAGTGAGACATGGCCCGATATTTGAGGTTGTCGTTAGCCGCAAACGCTTGGTTGAAGCATCAATCTGCCAGATTACACGGTCGATAATGGAACTTTGGCCAAAAAAAGAAGCCTTCATATGACGAAAAGGTAGCAACCGAGAGAGACGGTCTACGTACCAACGAAACAATATCCAAAAAATAGGATAGGGCATAGTAACATGGTCAAAAAAGGAGAATATCCCACTCACAGCGACATTTGAATATCGAAAGGTGCATAAGAAAAAAGAAAGCAAGCAATAGTCGTAGTATAGTTAATTTTTTGACCTTACTCAAGGGATTGCACAAGCAACAACCCTAATATTTCTCCCCCCATTGGATGGATTTACAAAAGTACGCCAATAAAGCGTAACAGGCCCATCAGGAAAAAAAGAGAAGAGCTGCTAGGACGAAGATAAACTCGATGAGGAAAAGCTTGGTTCATACGTGAGAGAGAGAGCGGAAGCATCAAAGGCTCGACTCAACGTAGAGCCACGTTTGGCCTAAGTGGACCAAATGAGTACTGACAAGTTTATAAGGTCATAAGTATGTAAAGCTTTACAAGCCATCTAAAGAATGTCTTGATTCGATTTTGTCATCATAAGTGGTTGAATCCGAAAACCTGGGGTCTAAGAAATCTCCATCAGTACTTCAGAAATAAAGACAATAGTAGAGCATACCATGACCATGATTAGAAGACTATCCTTTTTTCATCTAAAGAGACATGACATGTCTTTTCTCTCCCTCCACTATCGGTCGAACCAAGCAAAGAAAGAGAAGAAGGACCTGACTAAAGTGTATAAAAGACGGTTCCTTTACCAGCCCGGGGCTGTGTTAGCCCTTCGGCCTTATTTCAACTTGAACATGAATTTTCAGCACATTTTGATTATTTCTTCTTATTATTATATTAACATAAGCATTGAATACTGATGACTAGCCCATACATGCAAACACAACAAATCAAACCAAATAAAGACACTTAGCATAGGAGTAGATCTCTACCAAACAAAGACAAAGAAAGCTACGCATTAAAACACACTACTTTGCGTCGATGGACTACTTATTAAAATCTTCTCGAAAGAGTCGACAAACTCTTCTAGTCTACCTAGTGATCACGGGTGACAGCCCGAACAATAAGCTCTTACTGTTCTTCGAGGAGCGCCCTCTTCTTGTTTTCGAGAGAGCCATTTCTCGAGCTTCATTAACCCACTGCCGAATAGTTTGCTCAAAAGGCAAGGCCTCTAGTTTGTATTGAAATAGCTTTTCGAAAGCATGCAAAAGACCTTGATTCTTCATCTTTTCGCTTCTGAAAATTTCCTTGGTAACGACCTTTTACAAATTTTCTCTCTAGAATGTTCTTTTAGGTCACAATGGTGGATTGGATAGCCTACTTAGTTTGGTTTCTAATAGGCCGCCCTTCTTGCTCCAGCAACTAGGATGTCCCTGTTATTTGCGGGGTGGGCGGCTCAAGGCATTGTATTGGAACTGTTATATAGGCTTTTGTTTATTGATGCACTGTTAAGCCCTCATTCAAATAACACTTTTTGTCCTAGTACTTTCAAAAACAAGGATTTTTTATCTCTCCCAAAATACATGAAATAGCTTCCATTGGAGCTTAATCCAAATATAAGCATCTCAGCCAGCCGAAAGTGCATAATTATAGGCCCTTTCATGAAATCTAGGATCTATTGAGAAATACGAAGAAGTTATTTCCTTATTTTTGTGCCATATTCGCTTGATGTTCATCGCTTGTTCATCCATCCGCTCTATCAATTGTTGGAGTTGTAGCAGTAACATGCCAATCGGGTTGGTTCGTATTTATTCCTGTCGGTCGGGATGAACATGTATTATTTTTCATCTCGATGCGGGAAGGTGCCCATTCCGATAGTAGAGAATCCCTCGTGCTGGAAAAGTCTTGAGGCATCTCAACTCAAGATCTTATACACAACATCAAAATAAGAGGTGCGAGGGGCCTGCACGAACTAGCTGACCACACTGACAGCTTATACTAGATCTGGATAAGGGATAGTGAGATAGTTGTCCAATCAGGATAAATTCTCGGATCATCAAAAGGATTATCATTATCTGAATACAGCCCTATTATGTAAAGGATTTGTTTAATCGAGCTGGATATAGGCCTTGCTCCCAACTTTCTGGTCTCTAATAAGAGATCCATGGTATAATTTCTCTTGGAAATGAATATGCCAGACATGGAACAAGCTACCTCTATTCACAAGAAAGACTTTATAGTACCTTGGTCTTTAATATCAAATACCTTGTTTAGACTTCAGCTCAACGATGGACTCCCTATCATCCCCCGTAAGGATGATGTCTTCAACATAAAGACAAAGAAGAATTTAAACTTTTTCTTGGTCGGCGCCACTTCTTTTGAATCCTATGTCCAGTTAGGCTTTGCTGAATTTGTCAAACTATGTGCCCCTTCTTAGTCAATGGGACTGCTTGAGCCTAATTATTACTTTCTTCAAGCAGTAAATATTTTCTTCCCCTGAGCTACAAAACTGGGAGGTCTTGTCATATACACTTCTTCTGAGAGATCCCCATGAAGGATAGATTCTTAACATCTTGTTGATGTATCGGCCAATCTTTGTTTGTAGCCACCGAGAGAACGACCCAAAAGGAGGTCTGTTTTGCAACAGGTGCAAAGGTATTGAGATATAAAGATCCAATAGGCCCGTCTAGTTAGGGGGTAAAATCTTTATCTACCAGATGGGCCAATAAGCGATCAATGGAGCCGTCATCCCTGAACTTACTTGTGAACACTTCCTCTAAATATGGATAACCATATAGAATATTGCCAAAAAGAGTTAGAAATAGCCTTTATCCAGCCCTCTTTCATTGCTAATCCAATTTCGGAATCACTGTTAGCGAAAAAGAACTCCCGATTGTGAAGCTTAGATACACATAATACTTCCTACAGAGTATGACCAATGAAAATAAATCAACTCTCTTCATTGTAGTTGAGCTCAATGCTTATAAGTTCAGAAGTAAAGTACCTTCTCTTGAGGAACTATTCTTGACCTAGCTAGCTTTACTTGAAAAAGAACTCCCTAACTTTGGTTGTTACTATTTGTGCTGAGCAAGAATAGGCTTCAGAGAGGAAAGAATAGGAGGTGTCATCAGAATATGGAACGGTGGACGCAGAAAGAACTCCAGAAGTTCCCAGTCAACCATTTTCCCTTCTATGCGCTTTGGGATTGCTTTCATTGGTTCTTGAACTGGATAACCTAACTCTCGCTCAATGCTTTGAATAACATAGCTTCGTACCCGAACAATAAGAGGATCCGGGGATGGAGCCCTTTTGTTCAGCCTGAAATAACTGTTTGTAGTAGAGAAAGGCAGCGAACAGCCGAAAGGTGTTCCACTTAAACGTATATAGGTACACTGAGTGTGCGTGCAGGGTGTCGGTGTACCACTTACGAGAAAGAACCCCAAATCAGCAAAGTAGTTAACCAAAAACAAATAAGTAGTTTGTTAGTCCTTCCTCCTCACGTAAGATAGAAAAGGAAGTGATTGGCGATGACAACCAGGTGGTGGGCTTGGAAGCAACCATCCTTTGATGAAAGCGTAATAGCTCACTGGTCTAGCTCCATGGCATAAAAAATGTCTTAGGGGTCAAGTTATTCACCGAAGCGACAAGACCTTGCAAGTTTTTCAAGTGTTAGTAGCGGGACGTCCTTTCGGGGCAAGGGGATCATTTATCATTATCATAAAGAGGATAAACTTAAAGGGAATGATTTAGAGTTCTTGCAGAGTGGAACCATGCAGTACCTAGCATGAGATATTTCTTCCAAAGAATAAGGCTTTTTTCGAATAAGCCAATTTATTTGGGACCCTGTGGATCAATTCTTTTTCCTATTCAAAGATCAGCCCTTTGTTTCTGTGTTTTTACGTAGAGAATTCCCAGAGGTGCTTCAAGGAAGACAAAGGGGCATTGTTGTTCAACCCTTTCATTCGCGAGAAAGTTGGCACAAAAGTTCCCCTCCCTTTGCTTGTGTTGGAGATCACAACCATAAAGTTGAAGCAGAGTTCTAATATCTTCCAATAGTCCTGCCATAGGGTTTCCTTCATCTCTTGGGGCTTTGGCAAGGTTTAATGTTACACTATGCACGACATCTATCGTACACTTAAATGGCAAGAAAACGAGACCGTACCCATATTTCTAGGCATGTTCTGATATACAATTCCTGCAAAAGATCAAGCTGGTGAGCTATGTGATAGGAAACATTTTCGCACGGTTCAGAGAGCACTGAAGGCGAATGAGAGGTGCACCACCATATTTATTCAAGAGGAGCTCACTCGATGATTGGTTTTACTCATACTTTTGACTCCGTATTTGATAGCCTAACAACAATGATGTTAATTATGGTTACATCCATAAGTAGCTTGGTCCATCTGTATTCTATTTCATATATGTCTGAGGATCCGCATCGGCCTCGAATTATGTGTTATTTATCAAGTTTTACTTTTTTATGCTAATGTTGGTGACTGGAGATAACTTTCTTCAATTATTCCTGGGATGGTAGGTAGTAGGTCTTGCTTCATGTTTGTTAATTTATTTCTGGTTCAACGACTTCTGAAAGATAAAGCAGCTATGCTTGTCAATCGAGTAT
Organism: Iris macrosiphon; assembly: GCA_036927795.1. Classification (NCBI taxonomy): domain Eukaryota; kingdom Viridiplantae; phylum Streptophyta; class Magnoliopsida; order Asparagales; family Iridaceae; genus Iris; species Iris macrosiphon. The sequence goes on from JAYESA010000003.1 coordinate 56,613,029, forward strand.
GTGATTTTGGATTAGCTATTGGGATTTTGGTTGTTTTACCCTCTTTCAAATATTAGAGTTTTCCACCATTTTTGCTTGTGCTAGTGCCCCCATAAATTCATGAATTTTTCGTAATATGAGGTTGAATGCCATAAGTCTGATTTTATTTTACTGTTTATTGGTGCTGCTGGGAAATTAATATAGATTATAGAAGCATGGAAAATTCTGAACCATGCGCCAAAGGCAAGTCAGTCTTGATGCAACAAGAGCAGTCAAGAACCACACGACAAGGGCTTTTAAAGAACCATCCATGCATCAAAGGTAGTTAAAAGTCATGCGGCAAAGATTGGCCATACCCCATGTGCCATAAGTTATCCTCCACCATACCTACATTTAACGCTCTACAGTAAAATGGGCGAGCCACTGACAACTGTTTCAGCAGACCGTACGCTTCGTAAAGGTACAGACTCTCCATACGACAGCGTTCACATGGGGCAGACTTGTTATGCGACATTGTTCCCATACTTTTCATGTGGCACCGTTCAAGTGTGGTAGACTTGTTATGCGGCAATGTTCCAAACTTCCTATGCGGCAGACTTATTATACGACAGCGCTTCCATACTTCCCATGCGGCTGCGTGTCACTACCATATTTCTAGAGTAGGGGTATTATTGTCATTTGCAATATATATATATATATATTGTGTTGTAGTTACATAATATGTATTATATGTTGTATTATTAGTATTAATGATATGGGTTAGTGGACTAGACTTGATGGGACCATTAGACTCAACCTTAGACTAGACATTTTTGGATGCACTAGTTAATCCCTTTTTATTTAATTAGAAATTTGTTAAACCCTCACTTGGAATAAAAATCCCACTTATTGAATAGCTCTTCATGACAAACCATTAAGGGCAAATGGGACATTGTGCATTAACCAAGCCCTAGGTTGTGTGGCCGGCCTATATAGGAGAGATGGAACCTCCCTCTAGTTCATTGATTAGCTACTAAAAAAATTCTAGAAGTAGTTCTTCCCAGACCCCTTCTTTCCTCCACCAAATTTCAGAAATTTAAACCCCAATCCATCTCATTTCCCTCATCTAAGAAGTCTAAAAGCTTAGGTTTCAAGGAGCATTGGAGAAGAAGAGGCTTGGCTAGAGAACCCTTGGGTTGCATTGGGAATCCATCTTCCAAGTGGTGAAATTCTGAAATCTTCCCTTTGAATTCTATTTTTAGGGTTTTGTTGGCCATTAGGAGCCTACCCATAGTTTAGGAATAGCCACAAGGGGAGGGAATGGGTTTCTATTGATTTCCATGGTATTTTCTTTATGAGATTTTGTTCATAGTTTGGGGTTTTTGTGTTCATGTGTGTATTTTCTCTTTTCTTTATTACAACTAATTATAATAGTTATAAATAGATATATTTAATATCTATTAGTATGTTTAATAGATAATTAGGGTTTTGGCATGAAGATTAGTTATGTATCATGAGTATCTTGGTTGTGTACTCAAGGTGTTCGTTGAAATGAACAATAGGAGTGTGCACCTATCCATAGTATCATTCATGTATGCATACATATATTACTAAATATATAAATATATGATTACATGCCTAAGTGTGTGTATTGTTAGTGTGTGTGTTGCTTGAGAGCAGAAAGGTAAACTGTGTTCAGTCCTAGTAACAATGTATGATGTGGAGAAGAGGGAGCAGGCTCGGGTTGAACAAAGACATGTAGTAGTGTATTTGGGGGATGTCTGTAGGCCATAGGAGAGTTGGGTTCAGTTGAGGGTTCAGATTTTGGGTTAGTGAGAGTGTTGATCCGTGAGGAGGGGGACTGTTGCAATGGCAGTAAAGGAAATATGGCCTGGTTTCAGTCCAACAATGAGGTTAAGTGACTAGGTGTATCAGAGTGTAGTGTGCATTATGTTGGGCAGAGTTGAGTGAGGTATCAGTTATAATTCGGAGCACAGGTCTGCAAGGAAGGGGCAGATTGATGTTCCAACTTGTTGCATAGATGTTAAGGAGGGTTGCCAAGGGTGGAGTATGGAGATGTTGTAGTAAGCTCAGATTTAATGAGCAACAACAATAGTTAGTGAAGGTAAGGGGGAGAGACTAAGTATTGATACTTGGAGTATTACTGTTGCAAACCTCTGCAACTGTGGGGGAAGGTTGTGTGGTATGATCAGTGCACTTAGTGCAATGATGTGCACTGATACTCAGAACAGGTAGCAACAGCAGTAGTGAAGTTTATATTCATCGCAACAATAGTAGGTAACAATAAGCTTGGGTAACAAGATGGATACAAGTAGACTAGAGTTTGTATGTGTTGTGAAGGTGTACCATAATACTAAGGGGGGTTGCAGACTTGAAGGGGAGTTTGCAGGTTATTATATTCATCTGAGCATATAGCAGAACTTGCTATTGACAAAGCAATTATGGTTGCAAATTTAGTTCTTTGGTTGGTTGAGAGCAGTGGTTGCAATGCACTTCTGAGTAAAATATGAGGCATTGCCAGGTATCAGTATTCAGACATAGGCATTGAAGAAGTGATGGTGTATGTATGGTGTTAGGCTCGTGTTCAGAAACTATAGAGGGGAAGGTATTATACTGTGTAGGTTGGTGTATGATACACTAATGATGGTAGGATGGTTAGATACATATTTGTTTAGGTTGAGGTATCTTAGGTTAGAGTACCATAGGTAAGGTTTGAGGTTGGTATAGGTTGAGGGAGTATCAAAATACTAGATGCACATATCTAGGTATTGGTGTTAAGAGTATTGGGTGAGTCTGGTATCAATGTCTAGATATTGAAGATAGTGTATTATGGAGTTTTGAGTTATAATAAGGTATTGGTATCGATGATAAGTGATGGAATAAGTAGTGGTGCATATAGTATAAAATAATAACTAGTATTAGTTAAGTGCTAAACAATATAACTAGGATACTTAGTACTAAATGGTATAAATGGGTAGTAACTAGTAGTGGTCTAATATTGACTAATATTAGCTAGATATTGACTAATATAGACTAGATACCTTAGTATGATCTAGAATTTGACTAGTTTGACCTTGAGTTGACCTAGTTGACTAGTATGGCCTAGATGGGCCTAGAAATCATATATTAGCTCATTTAAGAATATTTATTATTCCAATGCACCAAATAATATTGATAACTCATATTAGGTCTCTGTGATTACAGTTTGGACCTTGATCCTCATATATTGCTCAGGACCGCAGGCGAGTACATTCTCTGACAGTTTTTATTATTTTGATCATTACTATGATTCTAGTTATAGTGTACACTTGATTCTGACATAGTAGATACATGGGCTAGTATCATAGATACCTGTCATGAGGAGTCATGATTTGAATCTATCATACAAGCTGGGGACGGAGAAATATTAGCAAGTTATGTGATTATACCCCACTTACATGCATCATAGCTCACCCCACATATCACGTAGGGTGTATCCTGACCATTTATATGCCTCATAGCTTGTTATATATGATTAGCCTGACTATTGCTCGTATCAAAGCTAACCAGATGGTTAGCCCGACCTCACATGTACATAGCCAATCATATAGAACAATCCTGATGTAGTCCCGTGTTGATTACATAGCAAACTGATATTTTATGACACTTATCAAGAATTTCTATTCTTTTATTTCAGTACCTTCATTTCTAGCATTCACATATATCTGTTCATTGCTAGTTAGTAATATATGATGACTCTATGTCTCACCAATATTCCTTATCTTCTAGTATTTTTTTCATCATGTATTTCCTTATACTGTTTTATAGTTTTTGTCAATATAATTAAAATTGCTGTTAGTGTTTGTGCTTCACTTCAATTCTGACTGGATAACATTTTTCAGAGGATCTTGAGGATTTCTGTCATATCCATTATGGTCCTAGAGTAGATGGTGATTACATCTTAGAGATTCCTGATGAGCCACTCCCCTTAGAGGAGACACCATCCGCAGTTGTTTAGACAATACTTAGCCTAATTTCTTTATGTATTAGATTGTTCTAAACATTGAGACTTGAGTTGTATTATGTTGAGACCTTATTTATGTTAAAATAACTAGACTCTAGACTTTTGTTATTGAGTTGTATTCTAGACTTATGTCAGAACTTTTTTATATCTTTCATATCTTATCGTGCCATTTACCTTCTTATAGTTATTGTGATTGAGTACCTTATGAATTGATGATCATATGCTTATTCATTGTTCTCCTTATGGAGTTGAGATTCTTTGAGAGAAGGGTCTTAGGAAGAAGAGGGTGGACGACAGGTTATGTTGTGAGTTGTGTTAGTATTTGAGACCTAGACAACGTTCTACCGTCGATACTATGGCGTAGGCTGGACGTACCCACAGCTTATGCTCAAATTCTGGGTGTGGGTCGTGACACATTTTAGTGGTGGCCAATGTAGGTCTACTCTAGAAGAGTAAGATTAGGACGCAACTAGTGCAGTATCGTAGTAGTGCTCAGACTTAGAGTACTATTACGAACATGAGATAGGATATATATGAGTATGCTCAATCACAACTAAAAAATTTCAATTTTTTTTTTCTGAATAATTTCTTCTTTTATATTTTACTGTCCTTCTTTGATGATATCTTATCTTTTGCCTTAATTAATTTCTTCTTTCGATCTATCTTCAGTTTGCCACCGAAGACTTAGGTCGCTAAGATTGGGACCCGCAGCTTCCGAGAGGTCTGCCACCTCTTGACCTGCCACCCAGATAGCTGTAGTTCCTCCTCCTACTTTACCTGTTCATATTGGAGTTTCTGCAGTTTTTGGGGGTCCTCCTCCCCCACCTGTCCAGAGGGTTGTCCCGGCTGTTACGAGAGAACTTCCACCACCACAAGTTTTATTTCTAGGAGGTGTGCCCGCTGACGGAGCATAGATGTTCGCATTGATCCAGGGCATGGTGGATGCTCAGAGGACGTCAGCAGAGGATCAGTAAGTTCAGGCTGAGTTGATGAGGGAGAGCATGGATAATGCTCATCGGGTGGCTCTCCAGGTCATGAAGAGAGACGCACAACAGCATCCTGGCCAGCAGCTGCAGCAAAAGATGTCAGGCACTATAGTTGACTTTAAGAGGATGATGCCTCGGGAGTTCAAGGTTGTTTAGGGAATACTTTACGCCGATGACTGGCTGGAGGACATAGAGAGAAACTTGCGCTTGGCTCAGATTCCAGAGAGTGTACAGTTCGAGGCCGCCGGCAGCCAGATGTTCAATATTATACTGACTTGGTATCGTATAGAGCCGAGACTTACTGCTAGAGGACTTACTTGGGAGGCTTTCAAGGAGCTTTTCAAGAAAAAGTTATTTCTCGATGTGGCCGTGGGATCCTTGGAGAGTCAATTCTATGACATGGTCCAAGGAAACATGTCGATCGATGAGTATGCCGCAGAGTTTTATCGCTTGAGTTATTTTGCACCATCAATGACTCAGGACCCAGGAGACCGAGCCCGAAAGTTCAGGAAGGGGCTGATGAGACAGATCAAGTCTTATACTTCTGGATATCGTACTGCTACTTTTGAGGGCATTCTGATGGATGCCCAGATTTCTGTGGATGATCCGGACCTCAGGCCCAAGAAAGGACACGAAGTCTCTGGAGGAGCGAGTGGTAGCGCGAGTCCGACCAAGCGTCCCTACTTTCAGCAGTACCAGAGGTCGTATCAGCATAAGTAGCACCATGCAATAGGTTAAGGATATATCCAGCAGCAGCCATAGAGGCAGAAGTAGCCCTCTGTCCAGTGTAAGTATTTCGGAAAGGCGGGACACATGATAGACATCTACAGAAAGAGGCTGGGTACATGTTTGCCTTATGGATCGTTAGCTTACCAGTTGAGAGATTGTCCGTCTATTCAGCCGCTCAGAGGGGACCTGCCAGAGCACTTACTGCACCGGGAGGGCAACAGAGGGGACCCCACCAACGCCACAATAGCAGAGCTTTGTCGAGCACCAGTAGCAGCAGAGAGATGCACCCCACGGACGAGCATATGTCATGACGGTCGATGAGACCGAGCCCGCAGGAGACGTGATATCAGGTTTAGTTCTTCTCGATTCCATTCCAACACTTGCATTATTCGATTCTGGCCCGATAGTTTTATATATGTATCTTATGCTTTTATGTATCGTTTAGAGGCGGAACCCTTAGATAGGACTTGCAAGATCATGACTGGCGGAGGCATTATCCTAGTCATTAATTTTTGCAAGGACCGAAGAGTTTCATCGGGAGGCTGAGAGTTGAGTGTGTGCTTACTCGTAATGTCGTACGATATTGTACTCAGAATGGATTGGTTTAGTAGGCACCATGCTACTATAGATTGTCGTAGAGGCAGAGTGATATTTCGACCATCAGGAGAGCCAGAGTTTGAGGTCGCTAGAGAAGCAGCGGAGCAGAGCAGGGGCACCTTTTGTGGAGCCAGGATAGAAGAAAAAGAGTTGCCACATCCTTTGATAGCGGAGTTCCTGGATGTCTTTTCAGAGGAATTACCAGGTTTGTCGTCGGACAGAGATATCGTGTTCTCTATAGATTTGGTGCCAAGCGCAGAGCCAATATCACAGCATGTCCATAGGGCCAACAACAGCGAACTGGCAGAATTAAAGAAGCAGGTTGATGAGCTGTAGGATAAGGGCTTCATCAAATCCAGTTCATCACCGTGGGGAGCTCCGGTATTGTTCGTACCAAAGAAGGCTGGGTTAGTATACATGTGTATCGACTACAGGGCTCCAAACAACCTCACTATCAAGAATAAATATCCGCTGCCGAGAATAGATGATCTCTTCGATCAATTAAGCGGAGCAAAGGTATTCTCAAAGATAGACTTAAGGTCAGGCTACCACCTGGTAAAAGTGAAGAAAGAAGACATTCCGAATATAGCTTTTTCAGAATCGATATGGCCAGTTTGAGTTCATAGTGATGTCATTTGGGTTGACATTCTGAAGATAGATTTTTCAGAACCTGAAGAACAAGGTGTTCTACCAGTACCTTGACAAGTTTGTAGTGGTGTTCATCGATGACATTTTTGTGTATTCAAGGACACCAGGGGAGCATGAGGAGCACCTGAGAATAGTTTTGGAGACTATCATGAAAGAGGAGCTTTACAGGAAGCTTTTGAAGTACAAGTTCTTCCTTGACAAGGTTGAATTCCTTGGGCATGTGGTGAAAGGTGACGGGATCTCAGTTAACCAGAAGAAGATCGTGACAGTGGTGTCGTGGTCTACTCTAAGTTTAGTGGCTAAGGTCAGGATTTTTCTCGGACTAGCAGGTTACTACAGGAAATTTGTACAAGACTTCTCCAGAATTGCAGAGCCGATGACTAGGCTGACCAGTAAGGATGTAGATTTTGTCTAGATGGAGGATTGTCAGGCCGTATTTGATAAACTGAAGAAGAGATTGATGACAACTCTAGTATTGACATTGCTATCGGGGACAGGTGGATTTACTATCTATAGTGATGCTTCAGGGAAGGGTTTGGGTTTTATTCTTCAGTAGCACTGGATGTCACGACCCGCACCCGGAAATTGGGCATGAGTCGTGGGTACGTCCAGCCTACGCCGCAGCATCGGCGGTAGAACGCTGTCTAGGTCACAAACATAGTATATCCTGTCAATAGTCTCAACTCCGTACGGAGGACAAAGATAAACAATTCACAGTTCTATAATATACTCAATCACAACTATAAACATAATGGCACGATGAGAATTGAAAAGAGTTCTAAATAAACCATCCACAGTAAGTCCAACTTAAATCCTGGGTCTAAATGACCTCACAAAGTCACAAAATAATAAGTACATCTCAGTCTCAGTCTAAAACAATAAATACAGAAATAGTAGTCTAAGAGCGGCCAGGTACGTTTTCCTCGAGGCTAGGCAACTCCTCTGGGGTTTCTGGAGTGAAATCACCCTCTAATCCTGGGCCGTAATGAGTGGGGCAAAGATCCTCCAGGTCCTCTGAAAAATGTTATCCAGTCAGGATTGGAGCGAAGCACAAGCACTAACAGCAGTTTCATTAAATTGACAAAGTCTATAAACAGTGTAAGAGATACAAGATGGAAATAAAAGCTGAACATGTGAAGTACAGGAGAAAATGAAATAGACAATAGAGCATCTAGCAATGAACAATAAATAGTGAATGCTAGAACAAGTAATCTGAATAAAGATAAAACATCTAGCTAAGTGTGTGAAATATCAGTTTGTTATGTGATCGGCTTGGGACTAGATCAGGCTGGTTATATATGATTAGCTATGATTCTTGAAAGTCAGGCTAACCATATGGTTAGCTATGATGCATGATAATGGTCAGGCTAATCATATATAACAGCTATGAAGCATGATGATGGTCAGGCCGCACCCGACGTGAGAAGTGGGGTGAGCTATGATGCATGTAAAGGATTTGGATATGATCACATAATCTACTAATAATTTCTCCCTCCCCAGCTAGCACGGTGGATTCCAATCACAACTCCTCATGATGGGGATCTAGGGTGCTAACTCGTGTATCCATAGTGTCGGAATCAAGTATATAATACACTACAATTTATAGAAGTAATCAACAATGAAAACTGTCAGAGAATGTACTCGCCTGTGGTCCTGAGCAAAGTGTGAGGATCAATATCCAAGGAGAGATCAAAATGACCTATTTATGGAATATAAATATCAGATACTGAATTTAAGGGATTAACATGCTTAATTAATTAAATGCGAGGCTTCTAGGTCTTACCAAGGTCTATTGGTCAATACTAGTCAACTTGGTCTCACATTAGGCCAATCCCAAGATATAAGTAAGCTAGGGTTTTCTAGCAAGAGAGGTGTTGTGTGAAACATTTCTATATAGAAATACCTAACTCATTACTTGTTAACCCCTAAACAGAACTCAATCACTAATTACTACACACTACACTTACACACAGATACTCACTGGCCTCACACAACACTCTCACATAGGCACTGGTTCTATGGCACACAACACTCACCTAACTATACTCACTGCACCAATACACACACTGGGTCATCTACCTACAGCACACACACACATACAGACCTATAGAATTTATACACATACACTAGCCACTTGCCCCCACTGATGCACATTAACACTCAGGTAACACAGTACACATAAAACTGCCTGCTGATATATATATACTTACTCACCTAAATTTCTAAGATGAGACTCCTCACTCCCATGTACAGTTTATGCATACACTGAGTTCACAGTCAGTTTACTGACATCTAACACCATACACACTGGTGTTCACTGCACAGTCCAAAATCCTCACTGCATTCTGACATTTCTCCTGTACAGCAGCACATAGGCCCACATAGTTAAGATACTGAAATTTAACACTCTTCCACACTGTCCTCTCTCACACTCACACACCCAGACACTCACCCAACTGATACACATACACTACACACTACTGCACCTAACTAGTACATACTGTGCACTGATACACAGTCACAGTTCACTGGGACTTCCTAATTTCTAAACAATAACACCCCTACTCCTAGTATCAACTCACTGAATTTTCCAGGTACTGATACACAGCACATGCTAAACTATATAGGTAACCAATGCACATTAAGTGGCTAACTACTAATGCTCTAACAATCCTATCTGCTCACTAAGAGACACACAGGTATGGGCATACCTAAACACACTGCTACACATTAATCACCTAAACTCACTGCACAGTTGATTTACTGATACCCATTAACACACTGCCCTCTAAGTAATTTAACTGACACAGAACCCAGCCACACAGTTCTAAAACACACACACACAATCCTAAGACAAAACTGATATAAACTCTACCTACACATCTGTTCATATAGGTAATACACTGAGAATTTCTCACTCATCTACACACTGGGCATAAAATTCTACACACACACATATGCTAATTACATATGGACACAGGTACTGATACTAGACCTATACACAGACACAAATACATAACACTGAGACACACACTATATCCTAACCCAAACACACAGAGTTTAACAGATTTGAACTACCCAGGCTACCTAGTTCTCACATCAGGTGTATGCTGCACACTGCTTACCCTCTAGATACTGAATTCACACAGGCACACATACAACTTCTCAACTGCACAGGGAAAAACACACACTACACAGTGAAACCCCCAACTATGCACAGAACTAAACTCTCTGCAAATTCATATTCCCACATATAGTCACCTCTGAAATTGATACTAACATACATAACTGAAACACAAGACTCCCACAGACATGATTCTGATACCACAGAGATACATAACACCCACTGGTCAAACACACATATTTTAACTGGGACACAGTTAACTCACACTGGCATGCTACCCATAGGTAATCTGACACTGGTTCAGGATACACTGACACACACAAAATCCCTGTTTCGAATGTGCCCCATGGAAACCCAACACACACCACTCTAAAACCCGACTATGCATAGGGAACCCCTAACTCACAGCCTATCTAAACGCCTATGAAATTTATCTGGGTACACCCAAACATGCAGAAATTAGAATACCTAGATAAGTAAACCCTAAAAATCGAATTTACATCTACATGAAAATGGGGAAATCTGTCTATATATAATTTCCTAGGGATAGGGTTCACGAAAATTGGGGAAAACAGATGTTGGGGACACTTAAACCCTAAAATTTCTTAGGTCTCCATGTAAGATCTACAAAATCGAGATCCAACAGCAAGGGTGGGTTCCTAATGGGCATTAATCCTCAAAAAACATAAATAAGAGAATAGAAATAGGGTTTTTACCTATAGGAAGATGGTTCCCTATGAAAGTTCTTCCTTCCCAAGTTTCCTTGACCCAAGTCCCCTGCTTTCCTTGCTTTGGAGGAGGAGAAAATGGAACCTAGGGTTTGATTTCGAGATTTGGAGGGGAGATGACTTCTCTTGTGGAGGCTAGGGTTTCCTATTTTTCTACATGAAGGATGGCTTTGAGAAAAGCTTCCTATTTATATTAAACCTAGTTTTAGGGTTTCCATGCCTAGTCTTTTTAGGTTAAACCCCCTGGCCCTCTCATGTAGAATCTAATAGACTCAGGTTAAGTCAGTCTAGGGTTTTGAGGGTTCACCCTGAAATTTGAATTCTAGGGTTTCACTAGAACTGGGTTTACAATTAGGGTTTAGTCATTAGGGTTTGACCTAATGGGTTCTAGGGCTTGACCTAAAACAATCATCAAATAAATAGTTTTAAAAACTCAGCAATTATTAAATAAATAATTATTCAGAATGGCTAAATTACACAAATGCCCTTATATGGAAATGTGGTAGTGACAAGTCTACCCTCCTAAAAGAAATTTCGTCCTCGAAATTGGACTGAACTAGAACAAGAATGAACTCAGGAAAGGAAATATACCTCAAGTCTAGAAGAGATACGGGTATTGCTCGTGCATCTCGTCCTCTCTCTCCCAGGTCGACTCCCCTGGAGAGTGATGTCTCCATGCAACACGAACCAAGGGAATAGTTTGGTTCCGTAACACCTTCTCTCTGCGGTCCAAGATCTCTACGGGCTACTCAGGGTAGCTGAGCGTCGGACCAACCTCAATCTCCGAGTGGTCAAGTACGTGACTAGGGTCTGCCACGTACCGTCTCAGCTGCGACACGTGAAACACATCATGCACTCCCTCTAGTGCAGGCGGCAAGTCTAGTCTATACGCCACTGCACCTATCCTTGCAAGAATACCGAAAGGTCCGATGTAGCGTGGGCTAAGCTTCCCGCTTCTACCAAAGCGAATCGTTCCACGCGTCGGAGAAATCCGTAGGAATACTAGGTCGCCAACCTAAAACAAAACAATCTCAGCACGCAGTCTAAACAAACAACAAACACAACCAGAAAACAACAATCTATACCTGAAACTCAAGGGGTCTACGGTGGCTGTCGGCCCAATGCCGCTGTCTGTCCTGCGCCACTCGCAGTCTGTCTCTGATGAGTTTCACCTTTTCTGCTGCATCCACGACCATTTCTGGTCCTAGCAAGGCTCTCTCTCCAACGTCGTCCCACGATAGCGGTGTACGACACCTCCGTCCATAAAGAGCCTCAAAAGGTGACATTTCGATGCTGGCCTGGTAGCTGTTGTTGTAAGCGAACTCTACCAGGTGCAGATAATCCTCCCAAGAACCTCCGAGATCTAAAACGCAAGTGCGTAGCATATCCTCGAGAGTCTGAATAGTCCGTTCGGACTGCCCGTCTGTCTGGGGGTGGTATGCAGTACTGAACTTGAGCTGAGTGCCCAAGCTAGCCTGCAGACTCCTCCAGAAGTGGGAAGTGAAACGGCTATCCCGATCCGAGATGATGCTCACAGGAACTCCATGAAGTCTAACAATCTGCCGCACGTACATCTCTGCTAGCTTTTCTGTCGACGTGCCCACCTTGAAAGGTAAGAAATGGGCTGATTTGGTCAACCTGTCCACGATGACCCAAATCGCGTCCTTCCCTCCGGGAGAACGTGGAAGCCCTGAAACAAAATCCATGGTCACGTGCTCCCATTTCCATTCTGGAATCGGTAAAGGTTGAAGCAAACCCCCTGGCCTCTGCCGGTCTGCCTTTACCTGCTGGCACACTAGACACCGAGATACGAAGCGTGCTACCTCGCGCTTCATTCCATACCACCATACGTGCTCCCTCAAGTCTCGATGCATCTTGTTGGCACCGGGATGCATCGAGTACTGAGAGCGGTGTGCCTCCTGCAAAACCTCCTCTCGCAGCTCCCCGCTTGGCACACATATCCTCGTGCCGTGCCGTAAAGAACCATCATCTGCGATAGTAAAGTCGTCCGATAATCCCATCTGAACCTGTGCTCTGATACTCCTCAGAGCCTCATCATCGTACTGCGCAGCTCTGATCCTGTCCATCAGTTCGGACTGTATCTGCAATCCCCACATCTGAATCTCAGTATCGGGAACTAACACCTCAATCTCCAAGCTCTCCAAATCCGCCAACAAATGTCTATTAGTCGTCAAGTACATAGCCATCGGATACCTGCTCAAGGCATCGGCGACTACGTTGGCCTTCCCTGGATGGTACTGCAATGAGATATCAAAGTCCTTCATCAACTCTAACCACCTCCTCTGCCTCATGTTCAGCTCCTTCTGTGTGAATACGTACTTCAAGCTCTTGTGGTTTGTGAAGATCTACACACGCTCTCCGTACAAGTAATGTTTCCACAGTTTTAGAGCAAAGATAACTGCTGCCAACTCCAAATCATGGGTGGGGTAGTTCTTTTCATGAGGGCGTAACTGCCTGGAAGCATAGGCAATTACCTTCCCGTGCTGCTGAAGAACGCATCCCAGACCCTTCCCTGAAGCATCACTGTAGATGGTGAAACCACCTGTCCCTGCTAGCAACGTCAAAACTGGAGCTGTTGTCAATCTCTTCTTTAGCTCATCAAATGCAGCCTGGCACTCCTCCGTCCACACAAAATCCATATCCTTCCTAGTCAGCCAGGTCATCGGCGCTGCAATCTTGGAGAAGTCTTGTACAAACCTCCTGTAGTATCCTGCTTGCCCGAGAAAACTCCTGATCTCAGCTACCGAACTGGGGGTAGCCCACGACTCCACTGCCTCGATCTTCTTTGGGTTAACCGAGATTCCGTCACCCGACACCACATGCCCAAGAAATTCGACCTTGTCAAGGAAGAATTCACACTTAGAGAGTTTTCCGTACAGCTTCTCCCTCCTGAGAGTCTCTAAGACCAACCTCAGGTGCTCTTCGTGCTCCTCCGGAGTCTTGGAATATACAAGGATATCGTCGATGAACACCACCACGAACCTGTCAAGGTACTGGTGGAATACCTTGTTCATCAAGTTCATGAATACTGCCGGTGCATTGGTTAAACCAAATGGCATCACCATGAACTCAAACTGGCCGTATCTGGTCCGAAAAGCTGTCTTCGGCGTGTCTTCTTTCTTCACCTTCACCTGATGATAGCCTGACCTCAAATCTATCTTTGAAAACACCCTCGCCCCGCTCAACTGATCGAAAAGATCATCTATCCTCGGCAGCGGGTACTTGTTCTTGATAGTGATATTGTTCAAAGCTCTATAATCAATGCACATACGCACCGTGCCGTCCTTCTTCGGTACGAACAATACCGGAGCTCCCCATGGTGATGAACTGGATTTGATGAAGCCTTTGTCCTGCAGCTCCTCAACTTGCTTCTTCAGTTCTGCCAGCTCGCTATTGTTGACTCTATAGACATGTTATGAAATGGGCTCCGCTCCTGGAACCAAGTCTATAGAGAATTCAACATCTCTGTCTGGCGGCAAGCCTGGCAGCTCTTCTGGAAATACATCCAGGAACTCCGCTATCAGAGGATGTGGCAACTCCTCTTCTTCTGCCCTGGCTCCGCAAAATGTGCTCCTCTTCTGTTCCGCTGCTTCTCTGACGACCTCAAACTCCGGCTCTCCTGGTGGTCTAAACAATACTCTGCCTCTATAACAATCTATAGTAGCATGATGCCTACTCAACCAGTCCATTCCAAGTACGATATCGTACCCCGGAAGTGGCATGACAAGTAAGCTCATGCTCAAGTCTCGGCCTCCTACTGACACTCTCCGGTCCTTGCAGTGATCACGGACTAAGATGATACCTCCACCAGTCATGATCTTGCAAGTCCTAGCTAATGGTTCTGTGTCTAAATGATGTCGAAGTGCATATGATACAGACACAAAACTATGGGAAGCGCCAGAGTCGAATAAGGTAAATGCGGGAATACAATCGAGAAGAACCGAACCTGTGATCAAGTCTCCTGCTGGCTCGATCTCCTCGACTGCCATGGCGTATGCTCGCCCCTGGGGTGCACCTCTCTGCTGCTGATGCTGGGCGAACTTCTGATGTTGTGGTGGAAGTGGTCCCCTCTGTTGTTGGCCTCCTGGTGCGGTAGGCACCCTGTCTGATCCTCTCTGGGCGGCTGCTCCACCCTGACCTGGACGAAAGGTAGGACAATCCTTCAGCTGGTGTGTCGTCGATCCACAGGATAGACATGAGCCCAATCTCTTCCTGCAGATATCTCTAGTATGTCCCATCTTCCCGCAGTAAGCACACTGGATGGCGGGCTGGTTCTGTCTCTGTTGCTGCTGCTGGACCTGCCCTCGGGCTGGTGCCTGATGCTGCTGCTGAAAGGGTCTCTGCTGTTGCTGCTGAAAGTGTGGACGCTTGCCCGGTCCCGTACTACTGTTTGCTCCTCCGGAACCATCGCGTCCCCTCTTGGGCCTGAGGCCCAAGTCGTCCTCGGCTACTTGGGCATCCATCAATATGCCCTCGTAGGTAGCTGTGCGACGTCCCGACGTGCGAGACTTGATCTCCCTTGTCAGCCCCTTTCTGAATTTCCGGGCCCTGTCCCCCGGATCTCTAATCATCGATGGCGCGAAGCGACTCAGGCGGGAAAACTCCGCGGCATACTCATCGACGGACGAGCTCCCCTGGGCTAAGTCATGGAACTGACTCTCCAAAGCTCCCAGGGCAACATCAGGAAAGAACTTTTCTTTGAAGAGTTTCTTGAAATCCTTCCAAGTGAGTCCTCTGCGCAAGAGTCTCGGCTCCGTGCGAAACCATGTCAGGGCAATGTCGAACATCTGGCTGCCAGCGGCCTCGATCTGGAGCGCCTCTGGAATCTGCGCCAAACGCAAGTTCCTCTCGATGTCCTCTAGCCAATCATCGGCGTAGAGTATCCCTTCTGTCCCCTTGAACTCCCGAGGCATCATCCTCTTGAAGTCCACAATGGTGCCCGGCCTCTGTTGTTGCTGACCAGGTTGTTGCTGCTGCTGAGTGACTCTCTCCACAGCCTGGAGAGCCACTTGGTGAGCATTCTCCATGTTCACCCTCATCATCTCTGTGTGGGCCTGATGTGCCTCAGCCTGCACTCTCTGGGCCTCTGCCGACGTCCTCTGGGCATCGACCATGCCCTGAATCAAAGCAAACATTTGTGCTCCATCGACGGGCACACCTCCTGGATGCTGAACTGGTGGTGGTGGAGGTGGTGGTGCCGTCGTAGCTGTGGGGACCCTCTGAACTGGTGGTGGTGGACCTCCGAATGCTGCAGACACTCCCATATGTACTGGAGATGTAGGAGGTGCTGTTGATGTCTGTCCGGCAGCGCGAGAGGTGGCAGACCTCTCTGAATCTGCTGCTCCGAGTCTCTGGGACCTTCTTAGCGGCATCCTGAAGACAGATCGAAAGATTCAATTAAGGCAATAGATATGATATCAAGGAAGGACAGAAAAATTTCTAAAGGAATTAATCATTAAGAATAGTATCATAAGAATCAGAATTCCCTAATTGTGATTGAGCATATCCTCGGCCTAAATCCTATTTCCTAAAACAGGCTCGCAGTAGTACAACTAAGTTGTCGCACTACCACGATACCGCACAACTTACGAAGCTGGACCTGCATGGGCCACCACTAAAAATGTGTCACGACCCGCACCCGGAAATTGGGCATGAGTCGTGGGTACGTCCAGCCTACGCCGCAGCATCGGCGGTAGAACGCTGTCTAGGTCACAAACATAGTATATCCTGTCAATAGTCTCAACTCCGTACGGAGGACAAAGATAAATAATTCACAGTTCTATAATATACTCAATCACAACTATAAACATAATGGCACGATGAGAATTGAAAAGAGTTCTAAATAAACCATCCACAGTAAGTCCAACTTAATTCCTGGGTCTAAATGACCTCACAAAGTCACAAAATAATAAGTACATCTCAGTCTCAGTCTAAAACAATAAATGCAGAAATAGTAGTCTAAGAGCGGCCAGGTACGTTTTCCTCGAGGCTAGGCAACTCCTCTGGGGTTTCTGGAGTGAAATCACCCTCTAATCCTGGGCCGTAATGAGTGGGGCAAAGATCCTCCAGGTCCTCTGAAAAATGTTATCCAGTCAGGATTGGAGCGAAGCACAAGCACTAACAGCAGTTTCATTAAATTGACAAAGTCTATAAACAGTGTAAGAGATACAAGATGGAAATAAAAGCTGAACATGTGAAGTACAGGAGAAAATGAAATAGACAATAGAGCATCTAGCAATGAACAATAAATAGTGAATGCTAGAACAAGTAATCTGAATAAAGATAAAACATCTAGCTAAGTGTGTGAAATATCAGTTTGTTATGTGATCGGCTTGGGACTAGATCAGGCTGGTTATATATGATTAGCTATGATTCTTGAAAGTCAGGCTAACCATATGGTTAGCTATGATGCATGATAATGGTCAGGCTAATCATATATAACAGCTATGAAGCATGATGATGGTCAGGCCGCACCCGACGTGAGAAGTGGGGTGAGCTATGATGCATGTAAAGGATTTGGATATGATCACATAATCTACTAATAATTTCTCCCTCCCCAGCTAGCACGGTGGATTCCAATCACGACTCCTCATAATGGGGATCTAGAGTGCTAACTCGTGTATCCATAGTGTCGGAATCAAGTATATAATACACTACAATTTATAGAAGTAATCAACAATAAAAACTGTCAGAGAATGTACTCGCCTGTGGTCCTGAGCAAAGTATGAGGATCAATATCCAAGGAGAGATCAAAATGACCTATTTATGGAATATAAATATCAGATACTGAATTTAAGGGATTAACATGCTTAATTAATTAAATGCGAGGCTTCTAGGTCTTACCAAGGTCTATTGGTCAATACTAGTCAACATGGTCTCACATTAGGCCAATCCCAAGATATAAGTAAGCTAGGGTTTTCTAGCAAGAGAGGTGTTGTGTGAAACATTTCTATATAGAAATACCTAACTCATTACTTGTTAACCCCTAAACAGAACTCAGTCACTAATTACTACACACTACACTTACACACAGATACTCACTGGCCTCACACAACACTCTCACATAGGCACTGGTTCTATGGCACACAACACTCACCTAACTATACTCACTGCACCAATACACACACTGGGTCATCTACCTACAGCACACACACACATACAGACCTATAGAATTTATACACATACACTAGCCACTTGCCCCCACTGATGCACATTAACACTCAGGTAACACAGTACACATAAAACTGCCTGCTGATATATATATACTTACTCACCTAAATTTCTAAGATGAGACTCCTCACTCCCATGTACAGTTTATGCATACACTGAGTTCACAGTCAGTTTACTGACATCTAACACCATACACACTGGTGTTCACTGCACAGTCCAAAATCCTCACTGCATTCTGACATTTCTCCTGTACAGCAGCACATAGGCCAACATAGTTAAGATACTGAAATTTAACACTCTTCCACACTGCCCTCTCTCACACTCACACTCACACACCCAGACACTCACCCAACTGATACACATACACTACACACTACTGCACCTAACTAGTACATACTGTGCACTGATACACAGTCACAGTTCACTGGGACTTCCTAATTTCTAAACAATAACACCCCTACTCCTAGTATCAACTCACTGAATTTTCCAGGTACTGATACACAGCACATGCTAAACTATATAGGTAACCAATGCACATTAAGTGGCTAACTACTAATGCTCTAACAATCCTATCTGCTCACTAAGAGACACACAGGTATGGGCATACCTAAACACACTGCTACACATTAATCACCTAAACTCACTACACAGTTGATTTACTGATACCCATTAACACACTGCCCTCTAAGTAATTTAACTGACACAGAACCCAGCCACACAGTTCTAAAACACACACACACAATCCTAAGACAAAACTGATATAAACTCTACCTACACATCTGTTCATATAGGTAATACACTGAGAATTTCTCACTCATCTACACACTGGGCATAAAATTCTACACACACACATATGCTAATTACATATGGACACAGGTACTGATACTAGACCTATACACAGACACAAATACATAACACTGAGACACACACTATATCCTAACCCAAACACATAGAGTTTAACAGATTTGAACTACCCAGGCTACCTAGTTCTCACATCAGGTGTATGCTGCACACTGCTTACCCTCTAGATACTGAATTCACACAGGCACACATACAACTTCTCAACTGTACAGGGAAAAACACACACTACACAGTGAAACCCCCAACTGTGCACAGAACTAAACTCTCTGCAAATTCACATTCCCACACATAGTCACCTCTGAAATTGATACTAACATACATAACTGAAACACAAGACTCCCACAGACATGATTCTGATACCACAGAGATACATAACACCCACTGGTCAAACACACAGATTTTAACTGGGACACAGTTAACTCACACTGGCATGCTACCCATAGGTAATCTGACACTGGTTCAGGATACACTGACACACACAAAATCCCTGTTTCGAATGTGCCCCATGGAAACCCAACACACACCACTCTAAAACCCGACTATGCACAGGGAACCCCTAACTCACAGCCTATCTAAACGCCTATGAAATTTATCTGGGTACACCCAAACATGCAGAAATTAGAATACCTAGATAAGTAAACCCTAAAAATCGAATTTACATCTACATGAAAATGGGGAAATCTGTCTACATACAATTTCCTAGGGCTAGGGTTCACGAAAATTGGGGAAAACAGATGTTGGGGACACTTAAACCCTAAAATTTCTTAGGTCTCCATGTAAGATCTATAAAATCGAGATCCAACAGCAAGGGTGGGTTCCTAATGGGCATTAATCCTCAGAAAACAGAAATAAGAGAATAGAAATAGGGTTTTTACCTATAGGGAGATGGTTCCCTATGAAAGTTCTTCCTTCCCAAGTTTCCTTGACCCAAGTCCCCTGCTTTCCTTGCTTTGGAGGAGGAGAAAATGGAACCTAGGGTTTGATTTCGAGATTTGGAGGGGAGATGACTTCTCTTGTGGAGGCTAGGGTTTCCTGTTTTTTTACATGAAGGATGGCTTTGAGAAAAGCTTCCTATTTATATTAAACCTAGTTTTAGGGTTTCCATGCCTAGTCTTTTTAGGTTAAACCCCCTGGCCCTCTCATGTAGAATCTAATAGACTCAGGTTAAGTCAGTCTAGGGTTTTGAGGGTTCACCCTGAAATTTGAATTCTAGGGTTTCACTAGAACTGGGTTTACAATTAGGATTTAGTCATTAGGGTTTGACCTAATGGGTTCTAGGGCTTGACCTAAAACAATCATCAAATAAATAGTTTTAAAAACTCAGCAATTATTAAATAAATAATTATTCAGAATGGCTAAATTACACAAATGCCCTTATATGGAAATGTGGTAGTGATACTGGAAGGTGATTACGTATGCTTTCAGGCAATTATGTCCTCATCAGAAGAACTACCCTACCCACGATTTGGAGTTGACAGTAGTTATCTTTACTCTAAAGCTGTGAAAACACTATCTGTACGTAGAGCGTGTGGGAATCTTCACAGACCACAAGAGCTTGAAGTACGTATTTACACAGAAAGAGCTGAATATGAGGCAGAGGGGGTGGTTGGAGTTGATGAAGGATTTCAATATTTCATTGCAGTACCACCCAGGAAAGGCTAACATAGTCACTGATGCCTTGAGCAGGTATCTGATGGCTATGTATTTGATGACAGACAGACAAATACTTGTGGGACAAACTCGAAAGCTTAGAAATTGAGGTACAAGTTTCTGGTATCGAGATTTAGATATGGGGATTGTATATATAGTCCAAGCTGATGGACAAAATCAGAGCTACGCAGTATGATAATGAGGCTCTGAGGAGTATCAAGGCATAGTTTCGGATAGGATTATCGGAGGACTTCACTATTGTTTATGATGGATCATTGCGGCACGGTACTAGGATATTGTGCCAAGCGGGGAGCTGCACGAGGAGGTTTTGCAGGAGGCACGTCGCTCTCAGTACTCGATGCATCCAGGTACCAACAAGATCTATCGAGACTTGAGGGAGCACGTTTGGTGGTATGGTATGAAGTGCGAGGTAGTACATTTCATATCAAGGTATTTAGTGTGCCAGCAGGTAAATATGGATAGACAGAGGCCAGGTGGATTGCTTCAGTCTTTACCCATCCCAGAGTGGAAGTAGGACCATGTGACTATGGATTTTGTTTTGGGGCTTCCGCGTTTTTCAGGAGAAAAAGATGCAATTTGGGTCATTATAGACAGGTTGACCAAATCAGCCCACTTCTTACCATTAAAAGTGGGTACATCAACCGAGAAGCTAGCAGAGATGTATGTGCGACAGATTATTAGATTACATGGGGTTCCTGTGAGCATTATCTCATATCAGGATAGTCGTTTCACTTCTCATTTCTGGAGGAGTTTGTAGTCTAGCTTGGGCACTCAGATCAAGTTCAGTACCATATATCACCCCCAGACAGACGAACAGTCGAAGAGGACTATTCAGACTCTCGAGAATATGGTACGTACTTGTGTTCTAGATCTTGGAGGTTCTTGGGAGGATCATCTAAACCTGGTAAGTTTTCTTACAACAACAGCTACCAGGCCAGTATCGAGATGTCACCATTCGAGGCTCTATATGGATGGAGGTGTCGCACACTATTATCTTAGGATGATGTCAGAGAGAGAGCCTTATTGGGACCAGAGATGGTCGTGGATACAGCGGAGAAGGTAAAACTCATCAGAGATAGACTTTGAATGGCGCAGGATATACAGAGGCATTGGGTCGACGACCACCGTAGACCCTTAGAGTTTGAGGTATAGGTTTTATTAAAATTGTTTGTGATTGCTTTTTTTAGATTGCGTGTTAAGGCTGTATTGTTCTAGGTTGGCAATTTGGTTTTCTTGCGGATTTCTCTAAAATGGGGCACCATTTGCTTTGGTGGAGGTGGGAAGCTTAGTCCACGGTACATTGGACCTTTCGGTATTCATGCGAGGGACGGTGCAATGGCCTACAGGCTAGACTTGTCGCCTGTATTGGAGGGAGTACATGACGTATTCTGTGTGTTACAGCCAAAATAGTATATGGCAGATTCTAGTCACGTACTAGATCATTCGGAGATCGAGGTTGGTCTGACTCTCAGCTATCCTGAGTAGCCCGTAGAGATTTTGGATCACATGGAGAAGGTATTGCGAAACCAGACTATTCCTTTGGTTCATGTTGCATGGAGACATCACTCTCCGGGTGAGTCAACCAGGGAGAGGGAGAACAAAATGCTCTAGCAGTACCCGTATCTCTTCAAGCCTTGAGGTATTGTTATTATTGTTCTGATTAAGTTCTTGTGCTAGTTTAGTTCAATTTTGAGGATAATTTTTTTAGGAGGGTAGACATGTCACTACCACATTTCTAGAGTAGGGCATTATTGTCATTTAAAATATATATATATATATATATATATATATATATATATATATATATATATATTGTGTTATAGTTACATAATATGTATTATATGTTGTATTATTAGTATTAATGATATGGGTTAGTGGACTAGACTTGATGTGACCATTAGACTCAATCTTAGACTAGACATTTTTGGATCCACATTTTAATCCCTTTTTATTTAATTAGAAATTTGTTATACCCTCACTTGGAATGAAAACCCCACTTATTAAATAGCTCTTCATGATAAACCATTGAGGGCAAATGGGACATTGTGCATTAACCAAGCCCTAGGTTGTGTGTCTAAATAGGATAGAGGGAGCCTCCCTCTAGTTCATTTATTTGCTCATAAAAAATCCTATAAGTAGTTCTTCCACAAACCTATTCTTTCCTCCACCAAATTTCAGAAATTTAAACCCCAATCCCTCTTATTTCCTTTATCTAAGAAAACTAGAAGCTTAGGTTTCAAGGAGCATTAAAGAAGAAAAGGCTTGGCTAGAGAATCCTTGGGTTGCATTTTGAATCCATCTTCCAAGAGGTAAAATTCTAAAATCTTCCCTTTGTATTCTGATTTCATGATTTTGTTGTCCATTAGGAGCCCACCCATGGTGTAAACCCCCTCGACCAGAAATTAGGGTTAATTAATTCAATTAGCCTAAATAGGGTTAACTAGGTATAATTAAGATTATTATATAGTGTTATAATACTTGTACAATAATTTGTTATTTTAGGATACTACCCTAGCTGTTGCCCTAAAATGAATTCCACCTACTTAGCCTATACATGCTAACCTATCATATTGAACCTAGAACAAACCCCAGATATTAATTTTCGTGCCAAATTTTAGTCGCACAAAAGTCGTTACAAACGTCTGTACGCAAATTAATTAAATTGCGTAATTACGTTCGTTGTCCGTTCCAATCAAAATTGAGACCCCATCTCGATCCGATTTGACCAACCCAGATCCTGACATTATTGTACACTGAGCCTACCACACTAATGACCCTTGTCCAACCCAATTTAGACCCCCGGTTCTCGTTAAATCAAATTAGAGACACCCGGTAAATTAATTGTGAATTAATTAACGGGGTGACCTAACCTCAATTAAATTAGACTCTACTCCATCCCAAACCCACACCCACACCCACAAGCCTCATACAAAACACCATACACCATCCTAGCCCAATTAAGAACACCAAACATGGTGTTTGTTTACATCAAATACCCAAATTCAGAAATTGTGCAAATATCAAATTATTCAGGGGCCTATTTGCAAAATTGCAATAAGGTATTTCCCCCTCATTGGCCCAAATCTCATGGAGAAAAGAATGTCATGCCCTAACCGTATCCATTTATTTCCCCCCCCCCATTCCTATGTACTTGCACCCCGTTTATGAAGGGCACATCATGGCCCTTCATTCAAAATGCTACATTCCTAGCCCTCCACTTATCTTGATGGATATCCCCAACTCTCCAAAAACTATGTCCAGCCAGCCCTAATCCCTAGGCAGCCCCCCCACTCTCTCTCCTACTTATACATCAAGTTACATCCCATTTAATGCACAAACCCCAAGAAATATACTACCAAAACCCTATTTCACTAAAAGCCTTCAGCTCAGCCGACCCCTGCCTTCCATCACCCGACGCCTCCTTCCGGCCAGCCACCAACTCCGACCACCCCCATAGCCACCCGACCACCTTCACCAACCTCCTTCCTACCTCCAGCCACCGCCACCCGCCGTCTAGCCGCCGGCAGCAACCACCCCAGCAGCCGTCCTCAACCCGAGCATCCCCCTCCCGCACACACAGCCGACCACCCGACCTGCTCTTACTCCGCCACCTTAGCACCGCCGACCGCCAAACTCCGTCGAACCCTCCCCCGGCCAACCACCTCCCCCACCGTCAACTCCCAGCCTCGGCCAACACCGGAGCAGACCGCCATCGATCCCGCAGCACCGGCAGTCCAGAACCGCTGCTGTGGTTGCCGAACACCCTGATCTTCGCCGAAGCTCCGACCGGCCACCCCCGCCAGCGACGGCCAGCCACCGTGACCCCTCGACCTGAGCTTCAATACGGTACAGTATTTTATGTATAAATACTAGTATATAAATACGTATTTAGGGTTGCATATATATGTATATAACTTCATGTATTAGTTAGGTATTTTTATACGTTTTCAGTATTAAATCGTATACTCTGTATTTGTCAGTATTCATATTTAAATACTCATGTATAAATTCTGTAATATATATATATATTTATTATAATTAGTATTATATATAATAGGATTATAAAAATGTATCTTATGTACGTATATAAATACCTATTGCGTATAAATGTATATATATATATATATATATATATATATATATATATATATATATATATATATATATATATATACATATATGTATGTGTAATGTATAAAATAGTAAATATTTATTTAACATAAATCAAAGTAAAAGTAATTTCTGTGATTTAGTATTATATATAATATAATACTATTTTTTTATAGTATATTTTTGTATTAATACTTATACATATGTAGCATGTATATATGTATGTATGTATGTATGTATGTATGTATGTATGTATGTATGTATATTTTAATATATGAAGAATATTAAATATATAATATTTATTGTGGTTAAATATATTTTCTGGAATTAAGAATATTATATGTAATATAATATTATATATTAAATACTTATACGTATTAAGCCTCTAGTATGTATATATATATATATATATATATATATATATATATATATATATATATATATATAGATATCTACATGTATGTATATATATTTTTATATACCTTTCATTATGTTGTATATATTAATTTTTGTACATAATTTCTATCTAAATATATGTATATGTATAAATATATGAATTTATGATATTACCAATTAGGTACATATAATTAATATGTGTATTATTAGAGTATTACTAAATTATACAAAAGTACTAATTTTTGTACCATTAAACATACTTATTATCTTAACATATTTAATTATGATTAAATGTATAAATATTTATATATATTTTTGATATAGCTATATATATATATATATACAGTCCAGACCCTGTGTCAGCTGTAGATACAAGCAGTGTGTCTTAGTCATGCCATTGTAGCGACTAATAGTGTCATTATTATATCATATATAGGACTACTGGACAGTACCACCGAGGCATCAGGAGCAGGACTTTGGATTTCGCAGCTACCCGGGACAGACAAGTATACCTTGCTGATTTACTGCTTAAAATTAAAATAATAAATGTTGCAAATATGCATAGAACTGTGCGCATCCGAGATTGACTCGGGTGCAGTCGACAATGCGTCGATGAATAGTATACATGTCCTAGTTGCTAGCTGACTCACCTTCTACTGTGAGGATATTTTGATATCTTCCTAGACCATGGCACTATACACGTATCACGATGGTACATTCATATTGGGATGCGGGTTCGCGTACCCAATTCGCTATCGGTACGTACGACATGCATCACGGACTAGCCAGTATTTTAGAGTAGCATAGTTAGATGAGACTTGGCATATAGATACGAGACACCCACGTCGTGTATTCGACTTGCGTATCTACATTGGGCAGAAAGGACAACTGATAAATGTATGGGATACACCCATCGGACTCCGTGGTATCCAGAGGAACCACAGACCCGGTGACTCCCTTTATTCAGACACCGCGCTCTTCGAAGTGTTACGGGAGTATATACATTGCAGATACCGTACCCCTTAGAGTGTGGACATTATATATATACAGATACCTCATTCTTCGAAATGATGGACGTTGTAGATACCACACTCTAGAGGACGTTGGACGTTATGCCTACACCTACCTATACGTTCCGAGGTTGTCCTTACATTGCATTCATTTAGATGGTTAGTACACCCCTCTTTATTTTATTCAGTACTATATCTGGCATGCATATTGTATCTTGTTACGTCCCTCTGAGGACCTGGTTATCTTCCAGATCTGGACGAGGCCTTTTATCCTACAGTGTACGGGCCAGGTGTGGAGACGAGGTTTGCTCTGGACGAGGAGCTAGAGGTCCTTCCATCGGAGTACCCCTGATCATATTGGTAGGCCTTCCGCCTATGACTGGAGCTCCTTACCTAGTTAGCAGTTGTTCCAGTCACTTTTCTTATCATTACTTTATTTTAGACTATCAGCACTTTATCTCCAACATTTGTAGTAGGTTTGTTCCCACCGAACATATTTCAGTTGTACTATGTCATTCGACTATGTCCTTATATTCCAGTCTTTCATTTCAGTATTTTACTTGTTGTCTGTGGATAGATTAGTCACTATATGTTGTTGATATTAGACTTGTTAGATTTAGGACAGCATAGCATGCTTCGCCAGGATCCATTAAATTGGGATATCCTCGGAGACGTGTCAGCTGGCCAATGCCACGTGGCCTAGTTCCATATATTTTGGGACTGGGGCATGACATGGTTTTAGTGGTGGCCCATGCAGGTCTATAACATCAAATATTTATCGCTTGTGGTATGTCAACGTGCCCAGCGAGCCTGCAATAGGATAGTAATTACTAGGTCTCATCCACTTGATTACGCCTTTGAACCTCTTCCGAATTTTAATATATCTGCATCCTGGTTGATTGTTTTCGTACTCTTTCTAATGAAGTTCTATCTCTTACAGCGAGATGAACCTTCGTAGTAGACGTGAGATACTTGGTGCCATAGTACCACCTACAGCACCGAGGGAGGATACGACTCAGGGACCACCCAGAGAGCAGCCTCAGCCAGAGGCACAGGTGATCCCTCAGGCCCCGATGATGCACTGGCATCAGGTCTCTCCCGACGAAGGGACGCAGCAGCCAGAGGGCCAGACATCACAGACAATCCAGAGGCAGTACATCGAGGGACAGACCTCGAGGGCGACACCGATGCAGCAGTACGAGAGGCCGGCACCCGAGGAGACACCAAGGAGACAGCCGAAGGTACCTCTTCCACCACCTCCACCGTTTCTACCGCAGATGCCACCAGCGGAGGGACAGCCCCAGATGATGCAGTTCTTCCAGATGATGATGCAGGCCCAGTGGCAGCAGACGGAGACCCTGAGACAGGGTCTGATGGCAGTACTGGAGAGGGCACCTGCCCAAGCAGCAGCACCAGCACCTGCACCTGTCCAGCAAACAGGCACTGTACGAGGCTTCAAACAGATGGACCAGGGAACCTTCTTGGGCAAGAAGACGGCAGAGGAGATCTCAGACTGGGTCTCCAACACCGAGATGCTGTTAGAGGGTTCGCAGCTACACCCCGACCTCTGGATGACCGGGTTAGGGCCCAACTCACAGGCAACGCCCATCACTGGTGGGACTCTATGGAGCGCAGCATCGGTAGACATCAGACTTGGGAGGAATTTTTGGAACACTTCAACGCGAAGTATTTCCCAACTACGGTGAGGAACGCCCTGTACTCTCAGTTCCTGCACCTGGAGCAAGGGAACCTGACTGTGGACGCCTACGACGGAGAGTTCAGCAGACTCAGCCGATTCGGTGCAGCCCTGATCCCCAACGACCTGGAGAAGGCCAGGAGATTCTACCATGGCCTCTCTCACGAGCTACAGAGGTACACCACTACCCAGGCGAGGATCTCTTATGAAGAGGTCCTATCAGAGGCGAGGATCCAGGAGGCTATAGGAGGAGCAAGACGTTCCAGCGTGAACGTACCCGCCAAGACCCAGCAAGGAGCAGGAGGACCGATCCGTCGTCCAGGAGCTCAGGCGCAGTAGAGGACAGCGCCGTACCAGCAGAAGGAGCTTCCGACCTGTCACTTCTGTGGCAAGAGGGGACACATCATCAGAGACTGCAGGAAGAAGCTCGGGCTCTGCATGGTTTGTGGAGCCAGCCAGCACCTTGCTAGAAACTGCCCCCAGCGCAGAGATGGAGCACCCCAGACTGGACAGAGAGCACCAGCAGCACCACTGAGGATACTACCCCCAGCAGGAGGCCAACGTCCACCATCTACCAGAGGACAGCAGAGAGGACCACCCTTGGTCCCACAGGAGGCACACTTCAACCAGGCCCGACAGCAGGCAGGAGGGCAGAGGCACGGGCAAGCCTTTGCTTTAGCATCTATCGAGGAGGAACCAGAGGGAGAGGCTATAGCAGGTACAATTCTAGTTGCATCATTACCTGCAACTATACTATTTTATTCTGGAGCTACACTATCATTTATATCTAGTAGCTTCGTAGCAATGCATAGAGTAGCAACTTCCCCTTTACCTAAGAGTTGGAGAATACTTACCGGAGGAGGCATCGTACCGGTTACCAGCACCATTAGAACGTGCTCGGTAGTAGTTTATGGTAGAGAGATGAGAGCGCGATTGTTGGTACTCCCAATGCCAGCTTTCGACGTAGTTCTGGGCATGGACTGGTTAAGCCAGTACAATGCCATACTAGATTGCCGGAGGGGTAGCATTACTTTTAGACTGCCAGGACACCCGGAGTTCGAATTTATGCGAGGCACCATCGAGCGAGGAGTAGGACACACAGCTGGAGCTTACATGGCGATGGAGACGGCACCCCCAGAAATCGTTGCAGAATTCGAGGACGTTTTCCCAGAGGAGTTGCCAGGCCTACCGCCTGATAGAGAGGTAGAGTTCACCATTGAGCTAGTACCTGGAGCAGCACCGGTATCATCAAATGTGTACCGGTTGGCGAAGAAAGAGCTTGACGAACTGAAGCTTCAGCTAGAGGAGTTGTAGATCAAGGGATTCGTTCGTCCTAGTGCATCACCCTAGGGAGCACCAGTACTGTTTGTACCCAAGAAGGACGGGACGTTCCGGATGTGCATTGATTACAGAGCCCTTAATGCTCGACTATCAAAAACAAGTACCCTCTACCGTGAATCGACGATCTGTTCGACCAGCTAACAGGAGCAGTGGTGTTCACGAAGATCGACTTGAGATCTGGCTACCATCAGGTGAAGGTGCGAAGGGAGGACATTCCAAAGACAGCATTTAGGACTCGTTATGGTCACTATGAGTTCTTAGTGATGCCTTTTGGATTGACAAATGCAACTGCTGTGTTTATGAACCTGATGAACCGAGTCTTCCATGAGTATCTGGACCAGTTCGTGGTAGTCTTCATCGACGACATCTTGGTGTATTCGAAGAGCCACGAGGAGCACGGGGAGCACTTGAGGCTAGTGCTAGAGACGCTGAGACGAGAGAGGCTTTATGCCAAGCTGAGCAAGTACGAGTTTCTTCTAGATCGTGTCGCATTTCTTTGACACGTTATCTCAGGAGATGGCATCTTAGTAGATCCCGTGAAGATTTTATCAGTAGAGATGTGGCCGACCCCTACCAACGTCTCGGAGGTGAGGAGTTTCCTAGGACTTGTCAGATATTATCGGAGGTTCGTAGATAACTTCGCAAGGATCGCAGAGCCGATGACCCTCTTGACCCGCAAGGATCAGGAGTTCACTTGGAAAGAGGAGTGTCAGACGACATTCGTTGAGCTGAAGAAGCGTCTGACGATAGCACCTATCTTGACCATACCTTCTGGACCCGGAGGATTCGTGATCTATAGCGATGTGTCCGGGAAAGGATTTTGATGCGTCTTGATGCAGCATGGGAAGGTTGTGGCCTATGACTATAGGCAGCTAAGGACCCATGAGAAGAACTATCCTACCCACAACCTGGAGCTTGCCGCCGTAATCTTTGCTTTGAAGCTTTGGAGGCACTACCTGTAGGGAGAGCGCGTGGAGATATTCACCGATCACAAGAGCCTAAAGTACGTCTACACACAGAAGGACCTGAACCAGAGGCAGAGACGTTGGCTCGAAGTGATGGCGGACTTCGAGATTGAGCTGCAGTACCATCCAGGAAAGGCTAATATGGTAGTCGATGCTTTAAGCAGGAAGCCCATAGCATTTTTCCTGACTACCCAACAACATCTGTTTAGCGATCTAGAGCAGTTGGGTATCGAAGTCATTATGCCCGGAGTAGACGGCCAGATGTCGAGTTTCTAGGTGCAATCGACATTGGTGGAGAGAATCAAGGCTGCTTTGCTGACGGACGCCAGATTTCAGAGGCTTCGACAGAGGACAGAGGCTGGAATACAGACGGGACTGCGTATACACGAGGATGGGACTTTGAGATGTGGAGATCGTCTCTATGTTCCGAATGGAGAGCTACGCCAGGAGCTGATGACGGAGACGCACAGTTCGACCTATTCTATACATCCCGGAGGCACGAAGATGTACCGAGACCTGAGGCAGTACTACTGGTGGCACAGGATAAAGAGAGAGATAGCCCACTTCGTGGCTAAGTGTCTGGTGTGTCAGCAAGTCAAGGCTGAGCATCAGAGGTCTGCCGGATTACTTCAACCGCTCCCGATATCGGAGTGGAAATGGGAGTACATCACCATTGACTTCGTCACGGGTTTCCCGAGAAGTCCTAGTGGTCGCAATGCGGTATGGGTAGTCGTAGATAGACTCACCAAGTCTGTCCACTTTTTACCCTTCAGGGTTGGGCAATCTACGGAAGTCTTGGCAGACATGTACATGAAGGAGATTGTACGATTACATGGAGTGCCGGTCAGTATCGTGTCTGACCGGGATACGAGGTTCACATCGTACTTTTGGAGGAGAATGCAAGAGAGTCTTGGTACCCGCCTTAAGTTCAGCACTTCGTACCACTCGTAGACTGATGGACAATCCGAGCGCACCATTCAGACGCTGGAGGACATGTTGAGGGCATGCATGCTCGACTTTAGCGGTTCATGGGAGGCCCACTTGCACTTGGTCGAATTTTCATACAACAATAGCTATCAGGCGAGCATTCAGATGGCTCCCTATGAGGCATTGTATGGTAGGAAGTGTTGATCCCCAGTATGTTGGAGAGATATAGGCGAGAGGCAGATTCTAGGGCCAGAGCTGATCATCCATACAGTGGAGAAGGTGAAGAAGATCCAGGGGCATCTACGAGCAGCACAGGACAGGCAGAAGCATTGGACTAATGTGCATCGACGACCCCTAGAGTTCCAGGTAGGAGAATATGTGTTCCTGAAGATTTCACCTACCAGAGGAACCATCAGATTTGGAGGCAGAAGGAAGCCGAGTCCGAGGTACATCGGACCCTTCGATGTGCTAGAGCGCGTCGGAGAAATTGCTTACAGATTGGCCTTGCCGCAGACACTGGAGGGAGTTCACGACGTCTTCCATGTATCTCAGCTGAGGAGGTACATACCGGATCCGAGTCATATGCTTGACCACTCGGAGATCACCATTGGTCCAAGCTTGTCATACTAGGAGGAGCCGGTAGAGATCCTAGACCGAAGCGAGAAGGTACTGCGAGGCCAGACTATCCCTCTAGTTCGTGTCGCATGGAGGCATCACGAACCAGGTGAATCAACCTGGGAACGAGAGGACGATATTCGGCAACGCTTTCCCCATCTCTTCGAAGGCCTAGGTATGTGATAGTATTTATTTCATTCCAATATTTTTCTATATGTCTGTTTTAATTTCGAGGACAAAATGCTCTAAGGAGGGTATGTTGTAAACCCCCTCGACCAGAAATTAGGGTTAATTAATTCAATTAGCCTAAATAGGGTTAACTAGGTATAATTAAGATTATTATATAGTGTTATAATACTTGTACAATGATTTATTATTTTAGGATACTACCCTAGCTGTTGCCCTAAAACGAATTCCACTTACTTAGCCTAGACATGCTAACCTATCATATTGAACCTAGAACAAACCCCGGATATTGATTTTCGTGCCAAATTTAAGTCGCACAAAAGTCGTTACAAACGTCCGTACGCAAATTAATTAAATTGCGTAATTATGTTCGTTGTCTCTTCCAATCGAAATTGAGACCCCATCTCGATCCGATTTAACCAACCCAGATCCTGACATTATTGTACACTGAGCCTACCATACTAATGACCCTTGTCCAACCCACTTTAGACCCCCGGTTCTCGTTAAATCAAATTAGAGACACCCGGTGCATTAATTTTGAATTAATTAACGGGGTGACCTAACCTCAATTAAATTAAACTTTACTCCAACCCAAACCCACACCCACACCCACAAGCCTCATACAAAACACCATACACCATCCTAGCCCAATGAAGAACACCAAACATGGTGTTTGTTTACATCAAATACCCAAATTCAGAAATTGTGCAAATATCAAATTGTTCAGGGGCCTATTTGCAAAATTGCAATGAGGTATTTCCCCCTCATTGGCCCAAACCTCATGGAGAACAGAATGTCATGCCCTAACCGTATCCATTTATTTTCCCCCCCATTCCTATGTACTTGTACCCCCTTTATGAAGGGCACATCATGGCCTTCATTCAAAATGCTACATTCCTAGCCCTCCACTCATCATAATGGACATCCCCAACTCCCCAAAAACTATGTCCAGCCAGCCCTAATCCCTAGGCAGCCCCCCCACTCTCTCTCCTACTTATACATCAAGTTACATCCTATTTAATGCACGAACCCCAAGAAATACACTACCAAAACCCTATTTCACTAAAAGCCTTCAGCTCAGCCGACCCCTGCCTTCCATCACCCGACGCCTCCTTTCGGCCAGCCACCAACTCCGACCAGCCCCATAGCCACCCGACCACCTTCGCCAACCTCCCCCCAACCTCCAGCCACCGCCACCCGCCGCCTAGCCGCCGCAGCAACCACCCCAGCAGCCGTCCTCAACCCGAGCATCCCCCTCCCGCACACACAGCCGACCACTCGACATGCTCTTACTCCGCCACCTTAGTACCGCCGACCGCCAAACTCTGCCGAACCCTCCCCCGGCCAACCACCTCCCGCTCAGTCAACTCCCAGCCCCGGCCAACACCGGAGCAGACCGCCATCGATCCCGCAGCACCGGCAGTCCAGAACCGCTGTTGCGGTTGCCGAACACCCTGATCTTCGCCGGAGCTCCGACCGGCCACCCCCGCTGGCGACGGCTAGCCACCGTGACCCCCTCGACCTGAGCTTCAATATGGTACAGTATTTTATGTATAAATACTAGTATATAAATACGTATTTAAGGTTGCATATATATGTATATAACTTCATGTATTAGTTAGGTATTTTTATACGTTTTCAGTATTAAATCGTATACTCTGTATTTGTCAGTATTCATATTTAAATACTCATGTATAAATTCTGTAATCTTTATATATATTTATTGTAATTAGTATTATATATAATAGGATTATAAAAATGTATCTTTTGTACGTATATAAATACCTATTGCGTATAAATGTATATAGATATAGATATAGATATATATATATATATATATATGTATGTATGTATGTGTAATGTATAAAATAGTAAATATTTATTTAACATAAATCAAAGTAAAAGTAATTTCTGTGATTTAGTATTATATATAATATAATACTATTTTTTTATAGTATATTTTCGTATTAATACTTATACATATGTAGCATGTATATATGTATGTATGTATGTATGTATGTATGTATGTATGTATGTATGTATGTATGTATGTATATTTTAATATATGAAGAATATTAAATATATAATATTTATTGTGGTTAAATATATTTTCTGGAATTAAGAATATTATATGTAATATAATATTATATATTAAATACTTATACGTATTAAACCTCTAGTATGTATATGTATATATATATATATATATAGATATCTACATGTATGTATATATATTTTTATATACCTTTCATTATGTTGTATATATTAATTTATGTACATAATTTCTATCTAAATATATGTATATGTATAAATATATGAATTTATGATATTACCAATTAGGTACATATAATTAATATGTGTATTATTAGAGTATTACTAAATAATACATAAGTACTAATTTTTGTACCATTAAACATACTTATTATCTTAACATATTTAATTATGATTAAATGTATAGATATTTATATATATTTTTGATATAGCTATATATATATATATACAGTCCAGACCCTATGTCAGCTGTAGATACAAGCAGTGTGTCTTAGTCGTGCCATTGTAGCGACTAATATTGTCATTATTATATCATATATAGGACTACTGGACAGTACCGCCGAGGCATCAGGAGCAGGATTTTGGATTTCGCAGCTACCCGGGACAGACAAGTATACCTTGCTGATTTACTTCTTAAAATTAAAATAATAAATGTTGCAAATATGCATAGAACTGTGCGCGTCCGAGATTGACTCGGGTGCAGTCGACAATGCGTCGATGAATAGTGTACATGTCCTAGTTGCTAGCTGACTCACCTTCTATTGTGAGAATATTTTGATATCTTCCTAGACTATGGCACTATACACGTATCACGATGGTACATTCATATTGGGATGTGGGTCCGCGTACCCGATTCGCTATCGGTACGTACGACATGCATCACAGACTAGCCAGTATTCTAGAGTAGCATAGTTAGATGAGACTTAGCATATAGATAAGTGACACCCACGTCGTGTATTCGACTTGCGTATCTACATTGGGCGGGAAGGATAACTGATAAACGTATGGGATACACCCATCGGACTCCGTGGTATCCAGAGGAACCACAGACCCGGTGACTCCCAATATTCAGATATCGCGCTCTTCGGAGTATTACGGACGTATATATATTGCAGATACCATGCCCCTTAGAGTGTGGATGTTATATATATATACAGATACCTCATTCTTCGGAATGATGGACGTTGTAGATACCACACTCTAGAGGACGTTGGACGTTATGCCTACACCTACCTATACGTTCCGAGGTTGTCTTTACATTGCATTCACTTAGATGGTTAGCACACCCTTCTTTATTTTATTCAATACTATATCTGGCATGCATATTGTATCTTGTTACGTCCCTCTGAGGACCTGGTTATCTTCCAGATCTGGTCGAGGCCTTTTATCCCACAGTGTACGGGCCAGGTGTGGAGACGAGGTTTGCTCTGGACGAGGAGCTAGAGGTCCTTCCATCGGAGTACCCCTGATCATATTGGTAGGCCTTTCGCCTATGACTGGAGCTCCTTACCTAGTTAGCAGTTGTTCTAGTCACTCTTCTTATTAGTACTTTATTTCAGACTATCAGCACGTTATCTCCAACATTTGTAGTGGGTTTGTTCCCACCGGACATATTTCAGTTGTACTATGTCATTCGACTATGTCCTTATATTCCAGTCTTTCATTTTAGTATTTTACTTGTTGTCTGTGGATGAGATTAGTCACTATATGTTGTTGATATTAGACTTGTTAGATTTAGGACAGCGTAGCACGCTTCACCAGGATCCATTAAATTGGGATATCCACGGAGATGTGTCAGCTGACCAATGCCACGTGGCCTGGTTCCATATATTTTGGGACTGGGGCGTGACACATGGTTTATGAATAGCCAAAAAGGGAGAGAATTAGTTTTTATTGGTTACTATAGTGTTTTCTTCATGGGATTTTATTCATAGTTTGGGGTTTTTGTGTTCATGGGTGTATTTTCTATTTTCTTTAATTCAACTAATTATAATAGTTATAAATAGATATATTTAATATGTATTCGTATATTTAATAGGTCATTAGTGTTTTGGCATTAAGATTGGTTGTGTATCATGAGTATCTTGGTTGTGCACTCATGGTGTTCGTTAAAATAACCAATAGGAGTGTGCACCTATCCATAATATTATTTATGTGTATATACATACATTACTAGATGTATAAATATATGATTACATGCCTAAGTGTGTGTAGTAATAGTGTGTGTGTTGCTTGAGAGCAGTGAGGTGAACTATGTTCTATCCTGGTGACAATGCATGATATGGTGAAGAGGGAGCAGGCTTGGGTTGAACCAAGGTATGCAGTAGTATATTTGGGGGATGTCTGTAAGCCATAGGAGAGTCAGATTCAGTTGAGTGTTCAAATTTTGGGTTAGTAAGATTGTTGATCAGTGAGGAGGGGGTCTGTGGCAATGGTAGTAAAAGAAATGTGGCCTAGTTTTTGTCCAACAATGATGTTAAGTGACTGGGTGTATCAGAGTGTAGTATGCATTATTGCTGTGCACAGTTGAGTGAGGTATCAGTTAAATTCGAAGTACAACCATGCACAATTATACAGGTCAACAAAGAAGAGGCAGATTGATGTTGCAACTTGTTGCACAGATGTTAAGGAGGGTAGCCAAGGGTGGAGTACGGAGATGTTTTACTGAGCTCAGGTTTAATGAGCAACAACAATAGTTAGTAAAGGTAAGGGGGAGAGACTAAGTACTGATTCTTGGAGTATCAGTGTTGCAAACCTCTGCAATAGTGGGGAAAGGTTGTGTGGTCTGATTAGTGCACTGATACTCGTAACAGGTAGCAGCAGCAGTAGTGAAGCATAGCTTCATCGCAATAGCAGTAGGTAACAATGATCTCAGGTAACAAGTTGGACACCAGTAGAGTAGAGTCTGTATGTGTTATGAAGGTGTACCATAATACTAAGGGGGTGTGCAGACTTGAAGGGGAGTTTGCAGGTTATTGTGTTCATCTGAGCATATAGCAGCACTTGCTATTGACAAAGCAATTATGGATGCACATTAAGTTCTTTAGTTGGTTGAGAGCAGTGGTTGCGTTACACTTCTGAATAAAATGTGAAGCATTGCCAGATATTAATGTTCAGGCCTAGGCATTGAATAAGTGATGGTGTATGGGTGGTGTTAGGCTCGTGTTCAGATTCCAGAGAGGGGAAGGTATTACACAGTGTAGGTTGGTGTATGATACACTAATGAAGGTAGGTATGGTTAGATACATATTTGTTTAGGTTAAGGTATCTTGGGTTGTAGTACCATAGGTAAGGTTTGAGGTTGGTATAGGTTGAGGGGGTGTCAAGATACTAGATGCACATATCTAGGTATTGGTGCTAAGAGTATTTGGTGAGTCTGGTATCAATATCTAGATATTTAAGATAGTGTGTTATAGAGTTTTGAGTTATAATAAGGTATTGGTACCAATAATAAGTGATGGAATAAGTAGTGCTGCATATAGTATATGATAGTAACTAGTATTCGTTAACTACTAACAAATATAACTAGGATACTTAGTACTAAATGGTATAAATGGGTAGTAACTAGTAATGGTATAATATTGACTAATATTAGCTAGATATTGACTAATATAGAGTAGATACCTTAGTATGATATAGAATTTGACTAGTTTGACCTAGTGTTGACTTAGTTGACTTGTATGGCCTAGATGGACCAAGAAATCATAGTTTAGCTCATTTAAGCATGTTTATAATTCCAATGCACCAAATAACATTGATAACTCATATTAGGTCTCTGTGACTCCAGTTTGGACCTTGATCCTCACATATTGCTTAGGACCGCAGGAGAGTACATTCTCTTACATTTTTTATTATTTTGATTATTACTATGATTCTAGTTATAGTATATACTTGATTTTGACACAGCGGGTACACGGGCTAGTATCATAGATACCTGTCATGAGTAGTCGTGATTGGAATCCATCGTACTAGCTGGGGACGGGTAAATATTAGAAAGTTATGTGATTATACCCCACTTACATGCATCATAGCTTACCCCACATATTACGTAGGGTGTAGCCTGACTATTTACATGCCTCATAGCCTGTTATATATGATAAGCCTGACTATTGCTCGTATTATAGCTAACCAGATGGTTAGCCTGACCTCACATATATCATAGCCAATCGTATATAACAAGCCTGATTTAGTTCCAAGTTGATCACATAGCAAACTGATATTTTACGACACTTAGGTAGAATTTCTCTTCTTTTATTTTAGTACCTTCATTTCTAGCATTCACATATATCTGTTCATTGCTAGTTAGTTATATAATGATTACATATCTCTCCAGTATTCCTTATCTTTCCAGTATTTCTTTCATTATGTATTTTCTTTCACTGTTTTATAGTTTTTGTCAATTAAAATTGCTGTTAGTGTTTGTGCTTCGCTTCAATCCTGACTGGAGAACATTTTTCAAAGGATCTTGAGGATTTTTGTCCTACCCATTATGTTACAGGAGTATATGGTGATTACATCCCGGAGATTCCAGAGGAGCCACTTCCCTTAGAGGAGACACCACCCGCAGTTGTTTAGACAACACTTAGCCTATTTTATTTATTTATTGGATTATTCTAAACTTTGAGACTTGAGTTGTATTATGTTGATATCTTATTTATGTTGAGATAGCTAGACTCTAGACTTTTGTTATTGAGTTGTATTCTAGACTTATGTTAGAACTTCTTTATATCTTTTATATCTTATCGTGCCATTTACCTTCTTATAGTTATTGTGATTGAGTACCTTATGAATTGATGATCATATGCTTATTCATTGTCCTTCTTATGGAGTTGAGATCATTAACAGGTTATGTTGTGAGTTCTGTTAGTATTTTGAGACCGAGACAGCGTTTTATCGGTGATGTTGCGGCGTAGGCTGGACGTACCGACGGCTCATGTCTAAATTTTGGGTGCGGGTCATGACACAGCGTTCCCATTTGAATCCACACAACTCGATCATTCTTTTACTAACTACTAAAGATCTCATAATAAGGGATATCAACAATCCTCGATCTCGGTCAAAGTCAGATCTTAACTGTTTCCCATGGCAATCGTAGCATAGCATGTACACGCTGCTACAACCATATTCTGTTGAAGGGGATTATGCGATAACGCAAAAATCACGCTTATTTATGTGCATGCATTATCTTTTACAAGCTATAAATTACAGGGACAGGTGCTTCCCACACAGAGACACAGAGGGATGGGGAGACGAACAGTGATTAGTATACTCAAAAGTCTAGAGACTTTATAGTCTTTCTTGGTCATTGAATCGTTAACAGAGTAAATGAGTCAGTTATAGTGCTCGATCTACATCGTCACACTTTTCCAGAACCCTAAATCTTGTATTCGGAGCCCTCAGTGCTTGGTTTCTTTGTATATATTTTGTTGTATTCAAACTAATACAAAATTTCACACAAATTTCCAAGTATTCATTTTGTGATGTAAACAAGAATGGTGACTCTGCTGGGGATGAACTTCTCCTCCGACGGAAAGTTAGTGATGTAGTCTGACGTGACCAAGCTGGGTTCAACCCAAAAAATATTGGTTGTTTGCTTCATCCAACAGGTGTTTGAGGAAATGGTGGACAAGCCAAGTCCAGCATTGAGGCCCACAAGACCTCACAAGACTCGCAAGACTTGGTTCGCTAAGGCCGCGGTGCCACACCTAAAGTCTGTGAATGATGCCCTGCCAACCACTGTTGCTGAGGATGTGTATGAGGCTCATGTCTCCGTCTTTTTGGCTATTCTTAAGAAGAACAGAGCTGAATCTCAAGAGATGCACCCATAGCAGGATGTGGAGACGGGAAGACGTGCCGTATCAAAATGCAAGTGCATGAAGTCTTCTGCATGAGACAAAGTATGAGTGAGAGACTCTATCTTTCACAGGGTCTCTCATGGCACCAAACATATGACTGCGGAGTAAAATAGGGAATTATGGATTCTTTGTACTATGCACCAGTGAACGCTGGCTCAAAGATGGCCAAAGCAGCTCGAGCCATGCACGCTAGAGGGGCTGCACAAGCAATCTTTCAAAATCATGTGCCGCTTGTTGTTACGCGTATTGCTGATAAAAAATTATATAAGGCTGGTCCACGCGCTTATGCGACAGAAGTGGGCCAATTCTCAAAGTTATTTTGAGACCACTTGGGTGCAGTAGATGCTTAAGAACTGTCACTACCACATTTTAGGAAAAAGGGTATTTTAGTAATTTCCTATTTAAATAAATATTGTGCATAGTAAATAATTTTTGTTGTATTATTTAATTATTGTTGGATCTTATTTAATTATTTTGGACTTATTTTAGTAGACCCAACTAGTTTAGTTTGGACCCATGGACCAACATGAATTAAATAGTTAGACTTGGCCCATTTAGAAAGCCCATGGTTAAGGAGATGGATTAAATTAATTAAGTGATTAGACTAGAAGCTTCCTTCCTTAATTATTTCTTCATGAGAGGCCCCAAGGGGTAAATTGGACATTTTACAATTGCTTGGGGAAGGGGGCATGGCAGGCCTATATTAGAGGGGGGGATTTCTCTCTCCTCTCATTCTCATTCCAAATCTAGATCTAAAATTTCCCACTCCCAAATTCCCTCCATTCCTATTCCAATTCCCCACCAAATTCATTCCAAATTCTTCCCAATTCACCATTAGAAAGTTAAGAAGTAAGGATCTAGAAGGAGGAAGCAAGGATCTACAAAGAGGATCAAGGATCTATAATTTGGAAGCAAGTTCATCTCAATTGGAGGTTTCATTGGGAATCCATCTCCCAATAGGTATAATTCAGTTTTTCCCATTAAAATAGCTTCTAAATCTGAGATTTAATCATGTAAAATCAACCCATATGTATGTACTACCCATAGGACTTTGTTTTATGTTCAAAGGAGACCCATGGAGAAAGTTATGGTACTTTTTGTGTCAATTTTGTTGGAATTCCGAATTTACATTTTGTTGTGTGTGTCAATTGATCCTATAGATCAATTGGGCATGTGCTTATGTGTTTGGAGCTTGTGTCGTGTCCATATTTGGGTACATGTGGTTCGTATCCCAACTATTTGGTGATACGTGTTATTTTGGGGGTTTTTCCTCCGACACGGGGCTTTGAACATGTCGTATTTTGACACGGACACATAGATCTACTTTTGAAACTTTGATTTGTTCATAAATATTATTTGTGACTTGTTTGTGTCCTTCGGGGTACATTTGGTTGTGTGTTGGACTCGTGTCACATGCGTATCCTAGATCTAGTGGGATACGGTGTGAAACTTTCCAATTTGGTGTATTTATGTGCAGATCTAATTATTTATGCTTTAAATTCTTTATTTATAACTAGTATATATATATATAGATATTATACATTATTTTAGTGTATTTATTATGGTATTTATTGTAGCATAGATCTATATATTTCTATGTGTTCTAATGTGGTGTATAAATATATGTATGTAGCTTTCTTGCATGCAAATATATATATACTTATGTTAATAACATAAATTATACATAAATGTTTTATAAAATATATTAATGTGTTTAAATGTGTAATTATATTATTTATAATTATTATGTAATTATTTGGATATTAATGAATGTATTTTTATGTGTGCTTCTAGCCATGTAAAATATGTACATTAATATGTGCATTGTGTTTAGTAATTATTAATATTTAATGTGCAAGTTTATGTGTATATATATATAAGTATATATAATTATTAAATTGTTTTATATATGTATATATATATATTTATTTATTTATATTAATTTATAGTTATTAATATATAGATTATATATATTTCTTTTGGCGACAGCAGCTTTTAATGACAATTTCTGTCATTAATATACCGTGGGCAGCAGCAGCCACTGTAGCTATTAATGACAATTCTGTCATTAATAGCAGCGGGCGGGATTTAGACAGCGGTATTTGCGACAGTTTTCTGTGACAGTTGTTTAACTGTCACCAATTGAGCAGTAGTGGTTTATATATAGAGTTTCTGCGACAGATTTTCTGTGACAGTTGAGACTGTCACTATAAGCTGTTTTATTTAAATTGTATTTTCAGCTCACTGTTTTCAGTAACGATTTGGCAGATTTAATTTATATATTATATATTATTATTGTATATATATATATGTATATATATAGGTGTTTTTGTGAGATATAATACTAATAATAATATATTATTTTATTTGTATAAATATTGGTTTGTATATACATTATTTAGAGTGTATAATATTGTATTATTAGTATACTTTGTGTGGGTATCAATTGGGATTTAATTTAATTCCTAAATTGTTGTATTTTATTTTCTATATTATTTGTATAGATGTCTTGTGAGGATGACCTTGGTTTGACCATGTTTGACTTTAGTTGACTTTAGAGTTGACCATAGTTGACTTTTGATTTAGAATTGATTTATTGACCTAGAAGTTGACTAGTTTGACTTGTTCTCTTTCCGGGACCTTGTATTAATGTGGTATTCTATATCTAGGTCTTTGAGGTACCGAATCAGACATCTGTGAGGCTGTTCTTTGGACTTCAGGCGAGTACATTCTCTGATAGTTTCTCATTTATGATATCCTCTATGTTCGTTGTATCTAGTGTAGATATACATGTTTCTCTTGACACTATGGTTACACGGATTGGTATATCCGGATCTCGTCATGAGATATTATTCCTTGGTATATGGTGTATATGGTGCAAGTATTGTTTCATTGGTTATCTTGTACATGTACAGACACCGATTTTCGGGAGGAGTCGCTCTCTTCTTGGGAAATCTAGTGCCATAGCATACCGTGGTTGGATCTATTATACCAGTC
Source organism: Iris macrosiphon (assembly GCA_036927795.1). Classification (NCBI taxonomy): domain Eukaryota; kingdom Viridiplantae; phylum Streptophyta; class Magnoliopsida; order Asparagales; family Iridaceae; genus Iris; species Iris macrosiphon. The sequence goes on from JAYESA010000003.1 coordinate 56,655,696, forward strand.
GGGGATGGGGAGTATTAGTATAGATATGTGATCAAATCCCTATTGAATAAAGTATTGGTAAGCGAATAGTGTTGATCATGCACCGCACGTATGATTAGCCAGGCCGCATTGTATCTTGCCCAAGCCGATCACATGTTAAGCTAGTACTCACACACTTAGTCATTAGTATTATTGTTTCATTGGCATATTGTTCATTATTATATTTCGTTCCAGTATTTACTTATTGTCTATATATCTCTTGTATCTATTTTGTGTATCTTGTTTATCCACAGCTATTTACTATTACATAGTTTTTATCATGGATTAGAACTGCTGTTAGAGATGTACTCTGCTCCTTTCCTGACTGGATATATTTTTCCAGATGACACTGAGGAGTACCCTACCTATTATGGACCCCAGGATGTTGTGGGTTTAGATTTGGAGACCCTGGCTCAAGAGGGACTTATCCCAACTGAGACAGTTGACCCTGGAGTGTAGCTTTGTAGTATGATAGTATTCTTTTGTACTGGATTTGTCTCCAGCTTACTTTGTTACTCTTCAGACTCATTGGTGTATTATTTTAAACTCATGAGTTGTATAATGACTATTCTATTCTTATCTGATTCGTGCTCATTCTATCTTAGTTCTGTGATTGAGTATTCTATCATTATTGGTGGTTCATTACTTTAGATAGACTATCTAGACAGCGTTCTACCGCCGATTCTGCGGCGTAGGTTGGGCGTTGTTTCCGACTAGTACCCTTACACCTGGTGCGGGTCGTGACAAGAACTAAGTCGAACAACAAATATTATGGTGACAAACCCATGTACCCAGCTTGGCCGAGCGTATGAAGTATATTTATCTTGCATCAAGTCTTCCACAAACGATCTGGGTACAGTTTATGTACAAGAACTGGGCCAGGGAGAAAATAGTTCATTTTCACACTCATACACAAGGTTTAGTCTTGCATATGAAATGGGTATAAAAGTGAAACTTCTCTCTTCTGACCTGCACAACATGATTAGTCACAAGTGCAGGATGAGATAAGCGACCATTGTACACGAAGTGTCCTCTCTCAAATATACGAGTTTCAGCATTATTATAAACTATTGCTTTACCAAAGCAGCAGTTCTGCCACCTAGATAGCTAGTCTTCTAGTGACTACAATTAACTGCATGAGTGTGATAGTGCCTCAGAAAACAAATGCATGAGGAGAAAGGGGAACTTTCCTTTGCCTTGTGTTGCTCAACATGGAGGTCTCCATTTATTAAGTAGATCATGAAGAAGAACTCATCCAACTCGTCAGTCTCGACTAGTAGATCGAGGAATCGACAGAAGAACACTAAGCTATCCATACCCACTGAAGGGGTGTTCCAGGATACCCGCTTAAGAACAAAAGTTGGGGGTAGCAATCCTTCGGTGGTCCATACTACTCTATCATTACATGAGGACAATGAATCTCAAGGAATGGATAATAAACTACTTGGGGGTGGCCATTCTCGCCATAATCATATTGCAATTAGGACAAGGGGTAGCAATGCTCCAAATTTCGAAGATAGCACAATAATGCTCACCTTTCCTGAGGACAGTGAGACTTAGGTATCAGAGGCAGAAAGTGAGGCATCCATAACCTTGTCCATCTTTCCCCATGTAATGCCTATATAAATGGCAGGGGATGATTATGTTGCAGGATCTAGTGATAAAAAATGCCTTGAGGTACTCTAAGTCATGATACAGACCCTGAGCACCTCAATACGGACTCTAACTAAGATGGTACTGGATATTAAGGCAAATTTGGTCCCATCTCAACCACAAACTCCAGGATAAACAAGCCAGGACCCAGGAACCAATGAGGAGTCTAATATGCTCGATCCTACTCCTCATATTGAAGGTAACCAGATGATACCTCAATCATCTGCCCCTCCATTGTTAGGCGACATTTAGGTGACTCTCAGGGATTTGCGTGCTTGTATCGATGCTAAAGACAAATTAGACATGCTCTAGAAGCTTAGGATCTGGCAACTCTATCCTCCCGAATGGAATAATTTGGTGCATCCTCCCAAGTATAAAATACTATCTCTGGCACCATTTAATGGAAGACCTCACCCCCCTAGTACATAAACTACTTATGTTCAAAAATAGGGCATTTACCACGAGACAACGCAATGCTCACCAACTTGTTCGTTATAGCACTATATGGAGTCACTTACAAGTGGTTTTGTAGCCTCCCAAATAATTTTATATCGTCTTTCGAGGACCTAAAACTCCTTTTCCTCTCCCGGTTCTGTGAGAAAGGAATAAATATGACTATGTCCTCCCTAATGGACATAGCTCAAGGGGACAAGGAGTCCACACGTGTATAAACAGAGCCCTTCCGGTAGGTGGCATTGAGACTACCCCCTGGTACTCTTGAAACCGTGTTGATGGACACTTGTCGAAAGAACCTGCATCTGGAAGTGAGTGTTATGCAGCAATTCTGCATAATTATTAATCGTCCCCGGTCGTGATGCCGTGCGAGCGTAAGGTGCGCCCGCATAAGGCCTAGCATAATGATATATATAGAAACACAACAATAGAGTGCAGGAAATAAAGAACACATATTAAAACAAAAAAAAATTCTCTTCATTAATAATATACATCTTTGTTACACACTCTTGACTCAAAAGTAAATGGGTGCTGCACGGGCTTACAAAATGAACTCAAAGTGGTATAGCCGTTCCATACATTACATCCCATACTAAAACTTTTAAAGATAATAGACACCTTCGTACGAAGCTATCGCCTTACCTCAGAGCTACATAAGTATGTGCACAAGATACAAATAATTTGTACAAGTTTTAAAAGACAAAAATGGAGTGCGCCGAGTAATGGACTAGTTGGGGGAAGAAGCTTCAGCTCCTCGCCGCGTCGCCTTGGCTTAGAAAATCTGCTGCAACGAGGGTCAGTACTTTAAAAAGTACCGGTAAGGACGAGCTAACCAAACAAACTGAATCGACACAATATTTATGTGAAGCATAAAAGTCAATATTGTGGTCTTTCTATATTTGTCTTAGTTTAAGTTACATCATGCTAGTCACAAGTTGGTGAATCAGGGAAAAGAAAGGGAAGAACTTCAAGACTTTGCTCATGCGTCGCCTACACGATCACCTGTACGCATCAACAAATGATCAATATCTCCTATCTCGGTCTTCCGGAGTTTGATACGAAATACAAAGTTTCAAAAATAAAGACAATAAAATCCATCAAAACTATTCAAAAATTGTATGTCACAAAACCAACAAGAAAGCAACCAAGCGACAACAAAAATGGGTAAAGAAAATAGTGCAACAGAAGGGACCCTCACGACTCTGCCGCTGAGTCCTTCCTTGAGACATGATCCGCTGAATGTGGGACTTTATTCCGAAGAAACCAATCCATAACGAGAAAATGATCTTGATTTAATTTATCCCGATCAAACAATACGAAGTATTTCTTAGCCGTGCTCAACAGAAAGGGGGAACGGGGCACTACATCTTAACCAACCAATAAAAAGTTTTGTCCTCGAAACATAGGAATGAAACCTACCCCTAAGAAAATAATAAGGAAAACTTTTCTTTCATGTCTGATTCGAGTTCCCAGGTCAACTCCTCGATCACGTGGTTACGATAGAGTATGCGGATGAACGGGACTCAATGATTTCGGGGTTGCTTATCCTTTCGATCGATAATCTATACAGGTTCTTCTATATTGCACAAGTCTGCTTATAAATCCAACTGACCAAAATCTACTACGTGACTCGAATTATGCATGCACTTTCGTAGCTGTGACATGTGAAAGATATTATGCATGTGTCATGCCCCAGTCCCAAAAATACGTAGGACTAGGACACGTAAGCATGCCAGCCGTACGAATATGGCACTCCAATATATGGAAGCTAAACCATACGTATGCTGTAATATGAATAACAATTCACCAGTGGTATAAACCATCATAAATCAACGGGTATAATCTAATCTCTTTCACAAAAAATCAAATATAATGAATAACTAATATCTATAACTAGATCTCAATATAAAGTATCTGAAGATGACAGTCGGATGGAAACAAATTCACTACCGAACCAGAATATAGATAAACAAGATAAATGCAATATAAGGATATCAACTAACACTCACGGGCTCGAAGAGAAGACCTCATCGCAATATACGTAGCAAGTATGGATCTGCGCTCCTGCGAATAATCATGAACAATACACCTGGAAAGGGCCAGGTCCTCAGAGGGACATAACAAGATACATAAAAGCATGCCATAAAGTAAATACTGTAAAAACTCAAGGGTAACCTAACCATCTAAGTGAGATGCAACTTGAGGACAACTTAAGTGTACGGGAGAGTGTAGGCTAGACATATGCTGACGTAATTCACCAATCGTGACAACTGGCTAGTATATGCCACATATGCCCCATATCTGGGCACTGTAATATAATAACGTCCATACCGCTCCAAAAAACTGGAAATCTGAATAATATAATGTCCATACCGTTCCGAAGAACGGGGAATCTGAATAATATAACATCCACACCGCTCGAAATAACGGGGAATCTGCAAGTATATAACGTCCATACCATTTTGTCAAACGGGGAATCTGAATAAAGGAAGTGGGTGCCCCATACGCCTACAAGTAGTCCTCCCCGCCCAATGATCTAAGTATGTTGTATCCACAACACACTTTAGCTACTACGCCGAGGCATCGTAACTCTGGCTCATAATCTATCATTAGAACAATAGCCCAACCTTACCACCAAACAAGGACAAGGATTGGATCGTCGTACCACGATAGTCTATGCTCCGCCTACTAATAACTGCTAAGTCTTCTAACATGCATCACTATTAGCAGTTATACCCTATATGTCGCACGCCTACACGTATAGGTGGCCAACCACATACGCAAGTCCGTGACCTACATGAGACTCACAACACGTGTAAGAAATGTGTTAAGGCCTGGGAGTCATACCAATAACTCTACAACTTTAGGTGGTCTACTAGACACTAGGTCAGACGCAAGTCCTAACATCAACGCATTCGTTGACTGCACCCGAGTCTCTCTCGGACACGCATAGTTATAATAGCTAAGACAATGAACAGGCAGCTAAAGTACATAATTTAGATAGTATAATAAGGCAAGATATACTTGCCTGGCAAGAAGCTGCGTAGTCCCAATATCCGGCTCTGAAAGTTACGCAGAATATTCTAATAGCTCTTCGGGGTCAGCGTGCGCAGGCACGGGAATCAGGGGTGACTGCTGTGGGTTGTCTGGCAAGGATGACGGGTCCATGATGAGGATGATGGCGAGGGTAATGACGATGTGATGATTAGGTTATGGTTAAGGTGATGATTTCGCCAATGATAGTGGTTATATTGATGATGGGTGGTTATAATGGTGATGATGATCACCATAGTGATGATTAAGGAATAATGATAGAATTTATGATAATGGTGGTGACATGGATGATGACTGGGACGATGGTGAGGATGACTAGGACGATGATGTAGATGATGGTGATAACGAGGATGAGATATTGATGATGGGGTAAGGTTGATGATACGACGATGACAACGACGATGATAATGACGATGATGATGATGCTAGTTAAGGTGATGGCAAAGACGACGATGATAATAACGATGATGGCGATGGGGATGGTGAAGGTGTACATAAGATGATGATGGTATTTACTTGATGGTGGTGGTATTGACACTCCGGCCAGTGGGGAAGGGTAGTCCGGTCGGGGGGTCCGGTCTGGCCAGGGGAGGGGAGGTCTGGCAATAGGGAGGAGGTGGACAGGGAACAGGGATGACAGGGAGGAGGAGGAGGAGGAGGTGATGGCGAGGTTGTTTGGTGGCTGTGTTTGTCACGCCCCGATCTCCCTCAGGCAATCGGCCGTTCCCGCTAGGCGGGAATCACCCTCGCCAGCGCTCCCGCAGAACGATCGCTTAACCCATCCGGGCGTGATATCGCACGAGCGTAATCCACGCCCGTACAAGGCCATGGTTCATTGGCTGGCGGCAAGAGTTCTAAGCAACAGAGTCGCACAGATTGTCCGAGTGCAGCGGAGTTTAGGAACGCATAGCGATCGGTAACAGGTTCACTGAGTCGACAATATAGCAGAAGCATCAAAACAAGTAAAGTAATCTCTTTATTGATATGAAACATGTATTACAGGCGGTGTATAGCCGAGATTACAAGTTGCTCAAGCCTCTCTTTAGAACAGTAAAAGCGTGCCAAGTGGCTACAACTGTGGAATAATTGTACAGGCGATGGTCAGGCGATGTTCACAACTTATGTCTTATATATGTGCTTCAGTCTCGGACGCACCATTGTAAGGCTTCAGAGGGAACTCCTGGCCTTAGCACGCACGAAGGAGGCATCCGCACCGAACGAGGTTCTCCCGCACCCTGCATATCAAACTGGTGGATTATCAGTACATTGAGTGCACTGGTGGGGAAGCTACTCGCCCGCTCGACAAATCCAAACACGTAATACAGGTTCCGTGCACAACTATTAAGTTGTCTTTCTAGTTGCCTTAGGATCAGTTTCATGCAGATATTGAATAGCCTATCGTGTCGGGCAGTGCGCCGTGCGATGTTAGAGGAAACACGGCGAGACTCACCAACTTACCATCTCCTTCCCTGTCCAAGGCAAACATTGAGGCAAACAGTATAAATTCGAGCAGAGGCATGTATAAACATTCAGGAGGCAAGCATATGCAACATGCACACATGAGAGTCATTGAACGGGATAGTATTTGGTGTGCTCAGTTGTTCTTGATGCAATGACTCGCACACGGATAGCCGCTAAGCGAGGATGACTTATCTATATGAACATGAGTCGCTGGCATAGCCATAAAGGACTAATCCCAGACGAGAATGGAACGCAACGAGAGCACACGATGAGCTACGAACCATCTCGCCCGTACACGATAGATTTTACATGAAGTAGTCCAAGGCCAAGACAAAATGCAAAAAAGTACACGATGCACTACAAACCATCTTGTCCGCACACGATGGACTACACACGTGATGTGGTCCCGGGAAAGTGGAATGCAACGTAAGTACACGAGGAGCTATAAACCACTCGCCCGAACACGAGGGACCACACAAGAGTTCCATCCGGATCGGATCGGCCCCAGTGCCCCGGTGACCGTCCGTGGAACTATACCTCGTTTCCGAGTTGTCCGCGACATACACTTTCTTTTTGGGTCATTTAATTATCACGAGATACACGAGAACACGAGAACACGCGTGCACTTTGAACAAGAGAACACGAGAACATGAGTGCACGAGAACACGAGTATACGAGTACACGGGATACTTTGATCTTGTTCTGTATAGTGAATATCTTGTCTTGATGCATTCCCCTGGTTTGGGGCTGCCTGGTGACCTAATGGTCCTGGATACTTGCAGGGTCAATCATACACGGAACGACTACTGAGTTGTCTCCCGGAGTTAGATGAAAACACGGCAACATTCAAGCAGACAAGCATGCATTTCTAGGTACATAAGCAGGCACGTTGCTCGGGCCCGAAGGTAGTCCGAGAGATGAAACCGTTAAGGGACTTAGCATGCGAGGGTCTGAATATAAGCAGTATTTCCTTTTCCATGTTCTAATAAGCAATATGAGTTGGGATTATTCCCTTAGCTAGGTGCGTTAGATTTATTAGCATGCAGGGGGTGATTCACCTAGAGACTAGCATAAACATTCCAGATTTTATGTGTGCTGGCTAAGCAAAGACAAGTTCACCGTAGCCACCCACCTTAGCGATGATTCGCCTCGGTAGAGCGATACGTCTGAGCGAGCCTCTGAAAGCCTAAGCCGGATTCCTGTAGGAACAAGTCTGGATATCCTTTGTTTCTCATTTGAGGCAAAGCAGGTCGGGACAGCTGCACGATTGCCGTTTGAGACGGCAGTCCGCTTGAGCGGAACGGGGTGTTACATCCTATCCAACTTAGAAAAAGTCTCATCCTCGAGACTTACTAGGGACAAGCAGTAATCTAGGGTTGAGGCAATCCTAGACAAGTCGTTTGTACTTGTTCATTTGGATATTCACTTGCACAAGCGTCGAAATCAGCATATCGCTTAGACTGGATCGTGCACACTTTCGAAGGTACCCTCTAGCGTGAACACGTCAACTAGCTCAGTGATAGCGAAGTCTTAGCACTCGAGTTTTACCTTTTCTAAGTCTTGGATGGTGCACTAGTTCAAGGCGTCCCTCGAATAGATGCATTCAACCAAACTTAGGGTTAGTGAAAATCGGACAAGCTACTAGCGATACTCTCAAGGGTTCTCACAGGTTGGCACAAAGGCCACTCGCAGCATACAACCAGACAAGCAAGCATAACATTCAAAACGTATTTTGAAAGTATTTAGACTTATTGTTGGAACATCCTATCGAGGCATTGAGAGAGAGCGTGCACATAACCCACGAACGAGCTTTCGAAACAGAGATATCGAATCGAAGTCCAAAGGCGTAGAAGCCAGGCTCTGATACCAACCTGTCACGCCCCGATCTCCCGTAGGCAATCGGCCGTTCCCGCTAGGCTGGAATCACCCTCGCCAGCGCTCCCGCGGAACGATCGCTTAACCCATCCGGGCGTGATGCCGCACGAGCGTGATCCACGCCCGTACAAGGCCATGGTTCATTGGCTGGCGGCAAGAGTTCTAAGCCACAGAGTCGCACAGATTGTCCGAGTGCAGCGGAGTTTAGGAACGCATAGCGATCGGTAACAGGTTCACTGAGTCGCCAATATAGCAGAAGCATCAAAACAAGTAAAGTAATCTCTTTATTGATATGAAACATGTATTACAGGCGGCGTATAACCGAGATTACAAGTCGCTCAAGCCTCTCTCTGAAACAGTAAAAGCGTGCCAAGTGGCTACAACTGTGGAATGATTGTACAGGCAATGGTCAGGCGATGTTCACAACTTATGTCTTGTATATGTGCTTCAGTCCCGGACGCACCGTTGCAAGGCTTCAGAGGGAACTCCTGGCCTTAGCACGCACGAAGGAGGCATCCACACCGAACGAGGTTCTCCCGCACCCTGCATATCAAACTGGTAGATTATTAGTACATGGAATGCACTGGTGGGGAAGCTACTCGCCCGCTCGATAAATCCAAACACGTAATACAGGTTCCGTGCACAACTATTAAGTTGTCTTTCTAGTTGCCTTAGGATCAGTTTCATGCAGATATTGAATAGCCTATCGTGTCGGGTAGTGCGCCGTGCGATGTTAGAGGAAATACTGCGAGACTCACCAACTTACCATCTCCTTCTCTGTCCAAGGCAAACATTAAGGAAAACAGTATAAATTCGAGCAGAGACATGTATAAACATTCAGGAGGCAAGCATATGCAACATGCAAACATGAGAGTCATTGAACGGGACAGTATTTGGTGTGCTCAGTTGTTCTTGATGCAATGACTCGCACGCGGATAGCCGCTAAGCGAGGATGACTTATCTATATGAATATGAGTCGCTGGCATAGCCATAAAGGACTAATCCCAGACGAGAATGGAACGCAACGAGAGCACACGATGCGCTACAAACCATCTCGCCCGTACACGATGGATTTTACATGAAGTAGTCCAAGACAAAATAAAATGCAAAAAAGTACACGATGCGCTACAAACCATCTTGTCCGCACACGATGGACTACACACGTGATGTGGTCCCGGGAAAGTGGAATGCAACGTAAGTACACGAGGTGCTACAAACCACTCGCCCGAACACGAGGGACCACACAAGAGTTCCATCCGGATCGGATCGGTCCCAGTGCCCCGGTGACCGTCCGTGGAACTATACCTCATTTCCGAGTTGTCCGCGACATGCAATTTCTTTTTGGGTCATTCAATTATCACGAGATACACGAGAACACGAAAACACGCGTGCACTTTGAACAAGAGAACATGAGAATACGAGTGCACGGGAACACGAGTATACGAGTACACGGGATACTTGGATCTTGTTCTGTACAGTGAATATCTTGTCTTGATGCATTCCCCTGGTTCGGGGCTGCCTGGTGACCTAACGGTCCTGGATACTTGCAGGGTCAATCATACACGGAACGACTACTGAGTAGTCTCCAGGAGTTGGATGAAAACACGACAACATTCAAGCAGACAAGCATGTGTTTCTAGGTACATAAGCAGGCACGTTGCTCGGGCCCGAAGGTAGTCCTGTCACGACCCGCACCCGGAATTTGGGCATGAGTCGTGGGTACGTCCAGCCTACGCCGCAGCATCGGCGGTAGAACGCTGTCTAGGTCACAAACATAGTATATCCTGTCAATAGTCTCAACTCCGTACAGAGGACAATGATAAAATAAACCACAGTTCTATAATATACTCAATCACAGCTATAAGAATAATGGCACGATGAGAATTGAAAAGTGTTCTAATAAAACCATCCACAATAAGTCTAACTCAAAACCTGGGTCTAAATGACCTCACAAAGTCACAATTAAAATAAATACATCTCAGTCTCAGTCTTAATCTAAAGCAATAAATGCAGAAAAATAATCTAAGCATGGGCAGGCATGTTCTCCTCTAGGATAGGCACCTCCTCTGGGATTTCTGGGGTGAAATCCTCCTCTATTCCTGGACCGTAATGAGTAGGGCAAAAGTCCTACAGGTTCTCTGAAAATATTGTTATCCAGTCAGGATTGGAGCGAAGCACAAGCACTAACAGCAGTTTCATTAAATTGACAAAATCTATAAACAGTGTAAGAGATACAAGATGGAAATAAAAGCTGAACATGTGAAGTACTGGAGAAAATAAAATAGACAAAAGAGCATCTAGCAATGAGCAATAATAGTGAATGCTAGAACAAGTAAATCTGAATAAAGATAAACATCTAGCTAAGTGTTTGAAATATTAGTTTATCATGTGATCGGCTTGGGACTGGATCAGGCTGGTTATATATGATTAGCTATGATTCTTTTAGGTCAGGCTAACCGCATGGTTAGCTATGGTGCATATAGTGGTCAGGCTAATCATATATAACAGCTATGGAGCATATAAGTGGTCAGGCCGCACCCGACGTGAGAAGTGGGGTGAGCTATAGTGCATATAAATGTTTGGATATGATCACATAATCTACTAATAGTTCCCCATCCCCCAGCTAGCACGATGGATTCCAACCACGACTCCTCGTGATGGGGATCTAGGGTGCTAAACCGTGTATCCATAGTGTCGGAATCAAGTATGAAATACACTACAATTTATAGAAGTAATCAACCATGAAAACTGTCAGAGAATGTACTCGCCTGTGGTCCTGAGCAGAATGTAAGGATCGAGGTCCAAAATGGAATCACAATGACCTATTTATGGAAATTCAATGTTAATTAATGAATTAAAAGAATAACATGTTTAACAATTTAAAAAACGAGGTTTCTAGATCATGTCTAAGGTTTACTGGTCAATACTAGGTCCAACTAAGTCAATTGGTCTAAATTTGCCACTAACTAGTTAACACTAGCTATTCTAGGTATTCTAAATCATACTAGGTCAATCTAGTCATTATTAGTCTTATACTAACTAATACTTAGTTAATATAGCTATACTAGATACTACTAGTGTGTATATATATATATATATATATATATATATAGTATCCTAACTATAACTCCGTATCTTAGCTTACCCTGCTAAATACCTCTAAACTTGCCAAACCTTGACTATAATTCTCTAATGAACCTTAATATCATCCTCACTGATACTCTACTCAACCCAATTTCCTACTTAACTAATGCTCACCCGAGCACTCAAATCTGGAACTGATACACCTAACCTTAGCCTAAAATATTAATCAATACTTTGGTGTTGCCCTCAGGATACCAAGGTATCATAGTACTAACCCTCACTTGCACTCCAACTTGAACTCCCTTACCCAGATTATGGCACCTATACCTTGACTTGGTTCATCTCAATACAACATCTATATACCAACACTTCACTGCACCACACCTTCTTGATATTTGTAACCCACACCTACCATTCAAACTGCAGCAGGATCCACTGCCTACCCGAGCCCCTTTAACCCCTTCACAGGTACTCCAATTGTGTATACTGGCTTGCACATCATCCCCACACACATACATATATATGCACAGCCACAGCACAGTTTCCCCTCTAACTGAGAACACAGGCTGAAATCTATACTGAAACACACAGTACCCCACTGAAATCTGCACAGCAAGGAGTAACCACAACCCTCATACATACATATACATGTATTTCACATAGGTAACATTATACATTGACCCAGGCTTCCTAACACAATACACACAACTTATATTGACTGATACACACATTCAAAACCCATCACAGTGAACTACATCAACACACATACACAGTTTACATAGGTAATGCTGGCATGTAGTATCTGCACAGCAACACACCTAGATTACTGATACACTCTGCACTCACAGGCACTGTACACACAGGATACATCTAACCTTATGTGAGACACACACAACAACATGCCCATGTATACTGATACACCCTGAAATCTAACCCAGAATTCTCCAACCCGACTGAACAGAGAATTCTGCCCCCCCCTTGACCGTGCACAGGCACAAGTTGCCCGACTGCACCCTGTTCTTCCCCAAATCTTAATGTACAAATGAATGCCCCCAACACACAATACATATATATACATATAGATTCATACATCAATTATACAGAAATTAGAATACCTAGATAAGTAAACCCTAATAGACATTTCATCAAACACAGGAAGGGCAGAAAGCCGATTTACATACAACCCCATAAATCCTCAATCAAAACCCTAAGAAATCGAGATCTAACCTACATGTAGGTGATGAATTAAATCTACATGCAACCCCTAGGGTTAGGGTTCACGAAAATTAGGGAAAACTATGTTGGTCACCAAAACCTAATCCAAAAACCCTAAAAATCGAACTACACACAGATTTGGGGTTCCTAATGGCCATTACCATCTAAAAACAGAAATTAAAGGAATAAAACTAGAGTTTTACCTGCAGGGAAGGTTCTTCTATGAAAGTTCTTCCTTCCCGAGTTTCCTTGACCCAAGTTTCCTGATTTCCTTGCTTTGGAGGAGGAGAGAATGGAACCTAGGGTTAGGGTTTCGAATTTTTGGAGAGGGGAGATGGTTTCTCTTGTGGAGGCTAGGGTTTCTCCTGTCTATATGAAAGATGGCTTTGTGAGAAGCTTCCTTTATATATAAACCTAGTTCTAGGGTTTCCTTGCACAGCTTTAGGTTTAAACCTTTATGTTAAGTCATGTAGGACCTAATAGACTCAGGTTAAGTCAGTCTAGGGTTTTGAGGGTTCACCCTAATCTTAAAATTCTAGGGTTTTGCTAGAATAGGGTTTACACATTAGGGTTGACTCACTAGGGTCTGTCCTAATGAGTTCTAGGGTTTCTACCTTAAACCAAATATCACTAATAAATATAATTAGTTTATAAAACTCAGCGAATTAATTAAATTCATAATTATTTAAAATAGCTAAATTACAGAAATACCCTTATATGGAAAAGTGGTAGTGACAAGTCCGAGAGATGAAACCGTTAAGGGACTTAGCATGCGAGGGTCTGAATATAAGCAGTATTTCCTTTTCCATGTTCTAGCAAGCAATATGAGTTGGGATTATTCCCTTAGCTAGGTGCGTTGGATTTATTAGCATGCAGGGGGTGATTCACCTAGCGACTAGCATAAACATTCCAGATTTTATGTGTGCTGGCTAAGCAAAGACAAGTTTACCGTAGCCACCAACCTTAGCGATGATTCGCCTCGGTAGAGCGATACGTCTGAGCGAGCCTCTGAAAGCCTAAGCCGGATTCCTGTACGGACAAGTCTGGATATCCTTTGTTTCTTATTTGAGGCAAAGCAGGTCGGGACAGCTGCACGATTGCCGTTTGAGACGGCAGTCCGCTTGAGCGGAATGGGGTATTACAGTGTTCATCCGGTCAGGGAGTCGGCAGACAGGGTGCTCCGGGTTAAGGTTAGCCAGAAAGAGGCGGTGGGTCGAGGGGTGCAGAGGCGGTGGGTTGAGGGGTGCAGAGGCGGTGGAGTCATCGGTGCTGCACAGTCGGGGTACTCTGGGATGATGGTGGTGTTGGTTCTGGGGAAGATGGCAGGGGCTGCTCATTCGGTCGGCGGAGGAAGCGAAGGGGAGTTCTGGACGTCGTTCCTGCCGGCGGTGAGCAGCAGCGGAGGAGGGGATAATGCAGGGTGTCCATGGCGGGTTCTGGTGGTGATGGTGCAGTTATCGTAGAGGAGAAGGAGGTCGGGGTAGTTTGTGATGGGAGGATCTCGGCAGGTCGAGGGGATCCGGCGGGAGAAAGGAGTCGGAGGAGAGGGAGGAAGAGCGGAGTAATCGTGCTGGTGGTGGAGGCGATTGCTGGTGATGTTCAGGCGGAGGTGAGGAGGAGTTCAGAGGGCGGGGATGAGTCCGGTGAGTCATGGTGAGCGGGGATGGCCGCGGCGGAGCTCCGGTGAGGTCAGGCAGGGAAGAGAGGCAAGGTTGAAGATGAATAGGGATGTGTAGGGGAAAGGGGGTCGGCTGAGTACTATTTAGGGTTAGGTGATTTTTTGAGAAGAAAATCAAGAAAAAGGGGAAGAAAAAGCTATTTTATACATGCGGATTTGGATTTGGGTTGACCATGGTAGGTGGGCTTGGTCAACATCTTCTTGGGATGGGCCAAGGCTCACATGAGGATGTTTGGAGGGCCATAATTGAATTGTTTAAATGCGAGGATGGGTTTTAAAATAACGGGGGCGATGTTCGTGCGTTTGCAGATTTTGAAAAATTATAAAAAAATCCATGAGAAGGGAAAATTGGGTTTCTTCGCGTATTGCCCGATGGTGGGGACACCTCAATGCATGTTTGCATAAAAGTCCCCAACAATTGGAAAATTGTACAAAGACGAAAATTGGATCTAATTTATTAAATTGAATGTGCATGATGTTCTAGAATTAATTAGGAGTACATGGGATTAAAATTAGGTGGGACACAAGTGTCAGGGACGTAAAGGGTACAGTATAGAATATTAATAAAATTCGGGTTATATAAAATGGTCAAGATTGTGTCTCCAATTTTGATTGGAACGCACAAGGGTACAGAGTTGGAATTTATTTAGAATTAAAATAATAACGTCCACAATGTTTATTGTGCGACTAAAATGTAGCACAATAAAGCATAATTATAAGTTACACAAAGGTCAGAATAGTAGGCGGTCATGTGTAGGACAAGTTGTGAAGTTTGTAGATAGGCATTGGCTAGTGTGGTGCTCCAATTATCAAAGCAACGGTAAGGTGCGCTAAGCCCTAGTTTCACTATCTAAGCCAAGTAGGCATAATTTTGGGTGAGGGAATTTACAATCTACCCAACTTAAAATAATTTCGTCCTCGAAATTTAAAATAAGGCATAGTCTGTTATTCCTTTACATACATAAGGTAAGTTAATCGCAATATCTTTGCGATAATTAAAATTCTCATCAATCCTTCATAATCACTTCAAAACTAAGATGGTCACTGTTCAAATCAAATTTCAACCTATCGTACTTTTTCATCAACATCCAAATTTAGTTTCAATCCATATGACATCTTCGCATATCAAATTTTATATCACGATCTACAACTAACAAAATCTCTTTTAGAAATGATTCTAATCAAAATTTTCCTCTTATTTTTCAACTCATGAGCTTTTGTACTCTTTAAATTTAAATTCAATTTATATCCTCAATAGTTTAAATAGATAATCCTACAATCAAAATTTTATTCTTAATTCAAATCATTAAATCTTAAAATTCAATCCGACCATGTTCATATTTAGAGTTCTATTTATTTTTCTCAAGATTTAAATCGATGATTCAACCCCCAATTCTCAAAATTCAAATCATGTGTTAAAAATTGAAATTCATTGATCCTCTTTCTCTAACTTATTCGTCCAAAATTCTAAAAATAAAAAAATGACTTGAACCTCTAAATCAAATTTTACTCGATCACAATCTAAAAGAAATTCCTCTCAAGTTGACAAGGCAACAGGTACCCAACTTAGAATTTACCCATCTATCACATAAGACTATTACATTTCAGAAATCTCATTCCTAAATTTTTACTTAATCATGTTACTCAATCCTGAAAAAGTTTAACACCAAATAAATTACATGTGATATGCCCTTGGTTACAAAATAATCATCAAATAATATAATTGGCTCATAGGGTATATCTAATACTATCTGTGTATCATAGGCACGAGGTTTCGTCTTTCCAAAATAAGGGAAGGCGGAAAATAATAATAAAGAGTTCAAGGGGGAGGTAATAGATTAGAAGTATGGGGATCAAGGCGTTTAAAGAATTCAATGGGAATTGTCAAGGCATTTGAGGATTGAAATCCTAATTTGGTAATTCCTATTCACATGCTCATATCAGTACAGTTATGTAACGGATACGATATGCTCAGACATATCTAGAGGGAAAGTACATTCGTCTACTAATCACTATATATCTTAATCCACGTAAAATATTTATGCGAAGGACGAACCAAGCATACTATGGTTGATCATACCGTAGTATACTGATTCTGAAATGTATTAGTGTACGTGTCCAATAATACATATGTCATGAACAAGCTTGATAAAAGACTGAGCTTGCAAAACTAGACTGTAACAGCAGCATAAGTCAAGGTAGTACAAAAATATAAGCACGCTCGATTATGATGAGAGAAATTATAAAATATTTTAAATTCACAAACAAAACAAAAATAAGACTCTACAGTCTCTCTAGTTGTCATACTACTCCTTATCTAAGTCGCTAGTCGACCAAATATGGGTATGGACCATTAATTTCTACAATCTAAATAAACACTATCTTCTTATGCAAGTCTAAAGTTGTGTCATCCTATTATACTTCATCAATGGGTTAATAGGGCTATGTGATACAATGTTGTGAGGCATATTACCCAACTTAGAATAATAACTAATATTGTGATAGTCTTAAGGGGATCCTACAAATTAATAAGGTTCTTGTAAATAAAGTATAAATTCTTATTGGGCTATATGGGGAACGGATCTTAGTACTTATTAGGATCTCCTATTATATCATGTAGGTAATGGTCATCTTAAATCTTAACCTTAGTGTTCATAGAATACAAGTGCCAATAGTAAGAATGGAAGAGTTAATGACCTTTAAGAGAAAAAAAGGGAAATATAACTCGTATCGAGTTACGGATATGAATTACGCGATTTAAAACTAAGAATAATCAGATCACAATCTAAAGGAGCAACTCAAACTATCAAGCTCTAATTACCAAGCACATAATTCAGAGTTCAAATTACCAAACTATAACCCTAGCAACCTATATATCCTAACATAGAATAAGATCACTTAGCCTTCATTCATAAGAGTTATGGGGCAATATTTGAAAGATAAAGAATAGAAGAACATAATTAGTCATCGCGCAAATATAGCGAGCGCTAAGGTTGCAGAGAACACGATGTGAAATTAAAATAGAGGGGCTCAAGATAATATCATGGTTTCCTAAGTGGAAGGTGGATAGAAAATCTCCGTGTTTGAGGTATGATCATGGGGAATATCATACTCGTTGCTCTGGGTTTCTTGATGTACTGTCTGCTAATATCGAGACAAGGATCTATATCCTAATACTATCTTACTATGCAAATTACGTTCAGTCCCTACATTCGATCTCGTATTTCTATTGGTTCCTCAATACTAGGGTCAAACATTAGGGTCAAATCTCAAACTAGCTCTAGTAGTGCTTATACTACTCTTAAGTCATTCATAATTATGTCAAGAAATAATGGTAAGCCATTCTTTAGATAAGGATGCTAGGGTTTACTTAAATATTCTAAACTTAGTGACGTGTCAGGGTTCTAGTTACTCCTAATAGGAAGGTTATCCTACTTTTTATCTAACAATAGGGACATCTATATTCTAGGAGAAGTCTACACTCAAGAAACTATCAGGGATGCACATGAATCAAGCATGATGCAATTATTCAAATATAATGGATTAGAAGAAAGATGAGTCATAGTCAGATGTGGATGAGATCCTATACTCTAATCCTATGTGTAGGCTTGCTCGGTATAGTAACGTAACCGAGGCAATATACTCTTGACCTGCATGGGCCACCACTAAAAATATGTCACGCCCCAGTCCCAAAAATACGTAGGACTAGGACACATAAGCATGCCAGCCATATGAATATGGCACTCCAATATATGGAAACCAAACCACACGTCCGCTGTAATATGAATAACAATTCACCAGTGGTATAAACTATCATAAATCATCGGGTATAATCTAATCTCATCCATAGAAAATCAAATATAATGAATAACCAATATCTATAACAAGATCTCAATATAAAGTATCCAAAGATAACAGTCGGATGGAAACAAATCCACTACCGAACTAGAATATAGATAAACAAGATAAATGCAATATAAGGATATCAACTAACACTCACGGGCTCAAAGAGAAGAACTCATCGCAATATACGTAGCAAGTCCGGATCTGCGCTCCTACAAATACTCATAAACAATACACCTGGAAAGGGCCAAGTCCTCAGAGGGACATAACAAGATACATAAATGCATGCCATAAAGTAAATACTGTAAAAACTCAAGGGTGACCTAACCATCTAAGTGAGATGCAACTTGAGGACAACTTGAGTGTATGGGAGAGTGTAGGCTAGACATATGCTGACGTAATTCACCAATCGTGACAACTTGCTAGTATATGCCACATATGCCCCCATATCTGGGCACTGTAATATAATAACGTCCATACCGCTCCGAAGAACGGGGAATCTGAATAATATAACGTCCATACCGCTCCGAAGAATGGGGAATCTTAATAATATAACATCCATACCGCTCGAAAGAATGGGGAATCTGCAAGTATATAATGTCCATATCGTTTCGTCGAACGTGGAATCTGAATAAAGGAAGTGGGTGTCCCATACGCCTACAAGTAGTCCTCCCCGCCCAATGATCTAAGTATGTTGTATCCACAACACACTTTAGCTACTACGCCGAGGCATCGTAACTCTGGCTCATAGTCTATCATTAGAACAATAGCCCAATCTTACCACCAAAAAAGAAAAAGGATTGGACCGTCGTACCACGATAGTCTATGCTCCGCCTACTAATAACTGCTAAGTCTTCTAACATGTATCACTATTAGCAGTTATACCCTATCCGTCGCACGCCTACACGTACAGGTGGCCAACCACATACGCAAGTCCGTGCCCTACATGAGACCCACAACACGTGTAAGAAATGTGTCAAGGCCTGGGAGTCATACCAATAACTCCACAACTTTAGGTAGTCTACTAGACACTAGGTCAGACGCAAGTCCTAACGTCAATGCATTCGTTGACTGCATCCGAGTCTCTCTCGGACGCGCACAGTTATAATAGCTAAGATAATGAACAGGCAGCTAAAGTATAAAATTTAGACAGTATAACAAGGCAAGGTATACTTGCCTGACAAGAAGCTGCGTAGTCCCAATATCCGGCTCCGGAAGTTACGCAGAATATTCCAATAGCTCTTCGGGGTCAGCGTACGCAGGCACAGGAATCGAGGATGACTACTGCGGGTTGTCTGGCAAGGATGATGGGTCCACGATGAGGATGATGGTGAGGGTAATGACGATGTGATGATTAGGTTATGGTTAAGGTGATAATTTGGCCAATGATAGTGGTTATATTGATGATGGGGGGTTATAATGGTGATAATGATCACCATAGTGACGATTATAGAATAATGATAGAATTTATAATAATGGTGGTGACATGGATGATGACTGGGACGATGGTGAGGACGACTAGGATGATGATGTAGATGATGGTGATGACGAGGATGAGATATTGATGATGGGGTAAGGTTGATGATACGACGATGACGACGATGATGATAATGACGACGATGACGATGCTAGTTAAGGTGATGGTGAAGACGACAATGATAATGACGACGATGGCATGGGAATGGTGAAGGTATACATAAGATTATGATGGTGATGGTATTTACTTGATGGTGGTGGTGCTGACACTCCGGCCAGTGGGGAAGGTTAGTCCGGTCAGGGGGGTCCGGTCCGGCCAGGGGAGGGAAGGTCCGGCAATAGGGAGGAGGTGGACAGGGAACAGGGATGAAAGGGAAGAGGAGGAGGTGATGGTGAGGCTGTTTGGTGGCTATGTTCATCCGGTCAGGGAGTCGGCAGGTAGGGTGCTCCGGGTTCAGGCGAGTCGGCAGGCGGGGTACTCCGGGTTCAGACAAGGGAAGGAGGTCGAGGACAGCCGAAAAGAGGCGGTAGGTCGAGGGGTGCAAAGGCGGAGGACTCGTCGGTGCTGCACAGTCAGGGTACTCTGGGATGATGGTGGTGGTGGTTCTGCGGGAAGATGGACGGGGCTGCTCGTTTGGTCGACGAAGGTAGCGGAAGGGGAGGTCTGGACGTCGTTCCTGCCGGCGGTGAGGAGCAGCGGAAGAGGGGATAATGCAGGGTGTCCACGGCGGGTTCTGGTGGTGATGGTTCAGTTTTCGTGGAGGAGATGGAGGTCGGGGTGGTCTGTGATGGGAGGATCCCGACGGGTCGAGGGTAAGGTTGAAGATGAACAGGGACGTGTAGGAGAAAGGGGGTCGGCTGAGTACTATTTAGGGTTAGGTGATTTTTTGAGAAGAAAATCAAGAAAAGGGGAAGAAAAAGCTATTTTATACATGGGGACTTTGGATTTGGGTTGACCAAGGTAGGTGGGCTTGGTAAACATCTTCTTGGGATGGTCCAAGGCTCACATGGGGATGTTTGGAGGGCCATAATTGAATTGTTTAAATGCGAGGATGGGTTTTAAAATAACGGGGGCGATGTTCGTGCGTTTGCATATTCCAAAAATTATAAAAAAATCCATGTAAAGGGAAAATTGGGTTTCTTCACAAATTGTCCGATGGTGGGGACACCTCAATGCATTTTTGAATAAAAGTCCCAACAATTAGAAAATTGCACAAAGATGAAAATTAGATTTAATTTATTAAATTGAATGCGCACGATGTTCTCGAATTAATTAGGAGTACATAGGATTAAAATAAGGTAGGACACAAGTGTCAGGGACGTAGAGAGTACAATGTAGAATATTAATAAAATTTGGATTATATAAAACGGTCAAGATTGTGTCTCCAATTTCGATTGGAACGCACATGGGTACAGAGTTGGAATTTATTTAGAATTAAAATAATAATGTCCGCGACATTTATTGTGCGACTAAAATGTAGCACAATAAAGCATAATTATAAGTTACACAAAAGTCAGAATAGTAGACGGTCATGTCTAGGACAAGGTTGTAAAGTTTGTAGAAAGGCAATGGCTAGTGTGGTGCTCCAATTGTCAAAGCAACGGTAAGGTACGCTAAGAGATGTCAGATATCGCATAATTAAATAATTGCTGTATTCTAATTCTAATTAGGTTTAACTAGCCCTAGTTTTACTATCTAAGCCAAGTAGACATAATTTTGGGTGAGGGGGTTTACAGCACGTCTGATAGGCTCGATGGTAGGATAATTTGATATGCAACTGGGGTGACTCGCCTGAGAATCTCGAACAAACTAAAAAATTATGGACTTGGCTTCCCTTTTACTCAAATCTCGTAAGTCCTCGCATCGGCATGACCATGAGAAACATGTGATCACCAGATGTAAATTCAAGGGGTCGTCTATGGATGTCCATATAACTCTTTTCTCTGCTTTGTGTCACCTTTAATCGCTCTCGAATTAGCCGAACATTCTGAACGGTCTTCTCTACTAGCTCCGAGTTGAGGATCTTTCGCTCACCAACTTCATCCTAACAGATAGGCGATCTGCACTTTCGTCCATACAAATTCTTGTACAGAGCCATCTGAATGATGGACTGGTAAGTATTATTATATGCAAATTATGCCAATGGTAGATGGACGTTCCAACTTGACTTCGATTTGATTGAATATAGGTGTAGCATGTCTCAAAGATCTGGTTCACCTACTCCCTTTGGCCGTCGATCTAAGGATGCTACGCTGTACTGAACTTCAACTTGGTCCCCATTGATGACTGAACGCTTTTCCAGAAACATGATAAGAATCGTCCGTCCCGATCTAAAATGATAGACACTAGCACACCGTATAGTCGAACTATCTCATCAAGGTATATCTGAGCCAGGCGATCGATGCTCCATATAAGTTTGATGGCAATAAAGTGTGCTGATTTGGTTAATCATTCGACGATGACCCAGATGTCATCATTTTTTTGTTGTATCTTTGGCAAGCCAATAATAAAGTCCATCATGATATGGTCCTATTTCCACTCCAGGATAACAAGGTTATGTATCTCCGCCTGGACTCTGGTGCTTGGCCATAACTTTCTGACAAGACAAACATTGTGACATGAAGAGCGCCATATCTTTCATTATTCCGTGCTACCAGAAGATCGTGCGGAGGTCTTGATACATCTTTGTACTTCTATGATGTGACACATAGGCTGCATAGTGAGCTTCTATGAGGATCTTCGTTTTGGGTTCTGCATTATTGGCCACGCATAGTCTTCCTCTTACCTGCAATGTTTTGCTTTCATACACTACAAACTCGGTCGCATTTCCTGTTAAAATTTGTTCACACGTATTCAACAAGAATGGGTCATTCGTCTGAGCGAAGGATCTTTTCTATCAGGCTTGATTCAAGGAGTAAATAAGCTAGTGATCCCACAATCGGTCTGCCTCAATATCGAATTTGCAGCTCAATGCCCATACTGTCATGCCCCGATTCCGTGGAATCGTTAGTCGTCCCCCGGGCGTGACCGCCGTGCGGGCCTAGGTTGCGCTCCGCACAAGGCTAAGTATTTTTGTTTCGCATAGCGAGCACATATTCAGAGTACGCAGATAATTTGAAACACATATTGAAACATGAAAAAGTTCTCTTTTATTGATAATATGAACATCTATTACAAACTCCTTGAACTTAGTCATAAGGATTGCCTCTGTGGGCTTACAAAAGTGTTGACACAAAATGAGATAGCAGTCCTGTACAATACATCCTTTACTACATCTCAAAATATAAGACCTTGGGTCGGAACGACTGCCTTGCCACGAAGCTGCATGGTTGCTTGGTGGCTAACTTCTTCTTCAAAAGGCTTCTTCTTCAAAATGCTTCTAAGGTGGCATGGTCGAGGCATGCCTACAGCTGGACTGGATTGGGGGTTTGTCTCCTGCTCCTTGCTCGGCTCTCCTTAGCGCGGGGAACCTGTTTCAACGAGGGTCAGTACATCGAAACGTACTGGTGAAGGCAAGCTATCCCAACTATACCAATCAACACGTTGTTTTAATGAAACATGCATATTTGTGGGTTTCTATCTTGCCTTAGTTCATTTTACAGCAAGACACATATATATGGAATCATTGAAATAACTCGCCACCGTTCGGTGACATTTACCTGCCCGTCTGAACCACCTGCATAATACTTACCTTGCCTTCCCTATCAAGAAGACACAAGTTAGTAGCAACAGGTTTAAATATACAAGGGGGATCACTGGCACGTTGCCATAATGGACGGGCTAGTCTCAGTACGGAGTGCCGTGCGACGCATAGATCAGGACGTCCCAAGGCATTCCGTCCTATAGCAGGCGACTATCATGAGTTCCGTCCGGATAGGATCGGTGCCTGTGCCTTAGCGACCGTCCGCAGGAATTAAGACCTTGTGCATAAGTTGTCCGTGATCAACGCAGTACACTAAGTTAGCAATCGAGGCAAATCAGGGCATATCAGGAGCAAGGCAGTACAGGGCAAGATTTACTTTTGCATAGCCTATCTGTTCAGTTTATGGCATTGAAAATGAGTTCTATACATAGCACAGTTCTAAGAAGAAATATACATTCTAAATTATATTTATGCATATGATGAATATTCCAAACGAGCAAGCATATAAGTAAGTAACCGTTCACAAGTTTCATTTGACAAGCAATATTTCCCAAGTCTATTCCCTTATTATCTTGATATCTTTTAGTTATTTATTTGGTATCGTTTGATCGGGCAAGGCATGAACGCAAGATTTCGATATGAAGACTAACAAGTAGGGCTAGCTAATCGGGTTGGTAGCCACTCACTTTGGTAGTTGGAAGGAAAAAGGAAAGGAGTGCTTTAGGCGTCTGCTCGAGCGACGACTACAGCTGGTTCACCTGTATTGACACGAACAGCTGATCAGTACTTCTTCCTCTCTCTCCCTTATCGGAATTGAAGTGCAGTCCTAAGAACGAAAGCAATGAAATCCATCAAAACCGTTCAAGAAAACCCAAGCAAATCCGAAAACCAACTCAAGGCACGAAAGCAACAAGCGACAGCGAAATCTATGCAACAAAGAATGCAGCGGAGAGGTCCCTCATGACTCTGCCGCTAAGTCGATCCTTGGGGCACGGTCCACTGAATATGGGAATCGATTCCGAAGAGACAAATCCATAACGAGAATAAGTTCTTGATTCAATCTATCCCGATCGAACGATACCGTCTTGTATTTCTTAGCCGCGCTCCCCGTATAGGGGAAACGGGGCACCACATCCTACCCAACTAATTGGAAGTTTCGTCCCGAAACTTAAGGAATAAAACCTACCACTAGGAAATAATGAGGGGAACCGTTCCCTCATATCAGATTCAAGCTCCCAAGTAGATTCTTCGACAGAGTGATTTCGCCAAAGCACGCGCACTAGAGGAACCGAACGGGTCCGAAGCAGCTTTTCTTTTCTATCCAAAATTTGTACCGGCTGTTCTACATACGTCAAGTCGGGCTGAAGGTTCAGTTGTCCCAGGTCTACCACGTGGCTTGGATCGTACACATATTTTCTAAGTTGGGAAACATGAAATATATCATGTACGTCAGCTAAGGATGGTGGTAGAGCGATCTGATAAGCAACTGAAGCAACCCGCTTTAGTATTTCAAACGGGCCGACAAATCGTGGACTTAGCTTTCCCTTCGCTCCGAACCTGCTGACCCCTCGCATGGGCAAGACCTTGAGGAATACCCGGTCACCTACTTGAAACTCTAGCGGTCTCCGATGAACATCCGTATAGTTCTTCTGACGACTTTGAGCTATCTTTAATCTGTCCCGAATCAGCCGAACCTTCTGGACGGTCTGCTCCACGAGCTCAGGGCCAAGTACTTGCCGCTCCCCGACTTCGTCCCAACAGATAGGAGATCTACACTTCCGCCCGTATAGCGCCTCATACGGCGCCATTTGAATGCTTGATTGATAGCTATTGTTGTAAGCAAATTCGGCTAGAGGTAGATGAAGGTCCCAACTAGTCTTCGTGTCCAAGGCGTAGAGTCGCAGCATGTTTTCGAGGATCTGGTTGACGCGCTCTGTTTGGCCATCGGTCTGTGGATGGTAGGCGGAGCTAAATTTCAACTTCGTCCCCATTGCTGACTGCAGGCTTCCCCAGAAATGTGATATGAATCGACCATCTCGATCGGAGACTATGGTTACGGGCACGCCGTGGAGTCGGACGATTTCGTTGAGATATATCTGAGCCAGGCGGTCGGCACTCCAAGTAGATTTGATAGGCAGAAAGTGAGCTGACTTGGTGAGTCGATCGACGATAACCCAGACTGCATCATGTCCCCGTTGCGTCCTCGGCAAGCCAACAATAAAGTCCATCGTTATATCATCCCATTTCCACTCCAGAATAGCAAGGTTCTGAAGCTCTCCGCCTGGTTTCTGGTGTTCGGCCTTTACTCGTTGACAAGCCATGCAATACGACACAAACTGCGCCACATTCCGTTTTAAGCCGTGCCACCAAAATGTCATACGAAGATCTCGATACATCTTTGTGCTACCCGGATGAGAAGTATAACTAGCGTAGTGAGCTTCCGTGAGTATCTCTTGTCTGAGGGCCGCGTCGTTCGGAACACATAGTCTTCCCTTTACTCGAAGCATCCCATCCGCACTTACCGTAAAGTCGGACGCCTTTCCTGCCAAGATGAGGGCATGTATCTTCTGCAGGAACGGGTCGTCCTTCTGAGCGGCCTTCACTTTGTGTAACAAGTCGGGCTCGAGGCGTAGTTGGGCTACCTGCGCCCACTTCTTATATCTTATTTTCAGTGTGATACCCAGTGATTCAAGATCTCGACGCAGCCTATCATTAATAACCAAACTCCCTACAAACACTCGACTCAACGCGTCAGCTACTACGTTTCCCTTTCCAGGCGTGTATCTGATCGTGAGATCGAAGTCGCTGAGGAGTTGAAGCCATCGCCGCTGCCGAAGATTCAAATCCTTTTGAGTGTACAAGTATTTCAGGCTCTTATGGTCTGTATAGATTTCGCACGGCACGCCATAAAGATAGTGACGCCACAGCTTCAATGCAAATACTACCGCGGCAAGTTCGAGATCATGCGTTGGGTAGTTCTGCTCGTGAGGCTTTAGCTGTCTAGACGCGTAGGCTATCACCTTATCGCGCTGCATCAGGACACATCCTAGACCCTTTCCGGAGGCATCACTATATATTTTAAAGTCATCCGGTCCATTCGGCAGAGTGAGAATTGGGGCAGAGATGAGGCGCTGCTTTAACTCCGTAAACGAAGCTTCACAGTCCTCTGTCCAAGTAAACTTCGCACCCTTTCGTGTCAACTGAGTCAAGGGCGAAGCAATCCTAGCAAAATTTTGTATAAATCTTCGGTAGTACCCTGCCAGACCAAGGAAACTTCGGATGTCGCTAGCTGACTCCGGTCGTTTCCACTGCGTGATTGCTTCTATTTTCTTCGGATCAACTGAGATGCCTTCCGAGGAGATGATATGCCCCAAAAACGAGATACTGTCCAGCCAAAATTCTGATTTGCTTAATTTGGCATACAACTTGTGGTCTCGAAGGGTTTGCAGCACCATCCGCAGGTGTCCTGCGTGCTCATCCCTAGTCTTCGAGTACACTAAGATGTCATCGATAAACACCACCACGAATTTATCGATGAAGGGCCTAAAGACACGGTTCATCGTATCCATGAATGCAGCAGGAGCATTCATCAGTCCAAACGGTATCACGGAAAACTCGTAATGGCCGTAGCGGGTTCTGAAAGCAGTCTTGGGTACGTCTTCTGGCTTAATCTTTAGCTGGTGATAACCCGAGCGAAGATCAATTTTAGAAAACACCGTTGCCCCTTGTAACTGATCAAACAAGTCATCTATCCGTGGCAGAGGATATTTGTTCCTGATTGTGACCTTGTTTAATTCCCTATAGTCTATGCAGAGGCGTAGAGTTCCGTCCTTTTTCTTCACAAAGAGCACGGGAGCGCCCCAAGGAGACACGCTCGGACGGATGAACCCGCGATCAAGCAATTCCTGGAGTTGGTGCTTTAATTCATTCAGCTCTGCAGGTGCCATTCTGTACGGAGGCTTTGAAATCGGCTGTGTATTTGGAAATGTGTCTATAGTGAATTCAATCTCTCGGTCTGGCGGCATACCGGGTAGTTCGCTCGGGAACACATCGGGGAACTCTGCCTCAACGGAAGTTGACTCGACGTTTGCGTAGTCCTGTCGTGTGTCCCGAACCGATGCTAGGAATCCCTCGCAGCCTGTGTAGAGCATTCGCCGAGCAGATTTTGCCGAAATCACCATGCAGGCCCTGGTCGCATTGTTCGCTGGACTACTGGTGTAACAGAACACGGCTTCTCCGGGCAGACGGAAAACGACTCGCTTCTCTGCACACTCAATAGTTGCCGCGTACGCGCCTAGCCAGTCCATTCCCAAAATGATATCATAGTCCCGTACATCAAGAACTAAAACATCAAGTGACAGCTTTCTCTCCCCAATACAGATATAACCGCCTAGGCATGCTGAACAGACAGGAATTTTTGTACCAGACGGGGTGCTAACGCTTAAATCTAAATGCAACGGAGTCATTTTAACATTGTTCTCCGTTGCAAAGTTTGTAGAAATAAAGCTATGGGTTGCACCTGAATCAAATAGAACGCGAGCAGGTATATTATTGAAAAGTAAGGTACCTGATACGACGGTATCCGAAGCTAATGCTTCTTCTCGTGTCATGGTGTAGACTCGGCCTTGAGCTTGATTACGCCCTTGCTGAGGCACCGCTCGATTTGCCTGAGGAGCCGGAGTCTGATCTGGTTGTTGCGGTGGACGACGCGGACAGCTGCTAATCTGATGGCCTGGATCGCCGCAACGAAGAAAAGTCCCAAGCTTGCGGCGACAATCTTTTTCGATATGCCCTGGCTTCCTGCAAAAGTTGCAGGTCTTGCTAGTGTCTCCACGCTGTTTACCGCCGTTATTTGGACGCTTTGCAGCGTTGTTTCCTCTATCATTGCCTTGGCGTTTGTGATTGGAAGTTTGCACAGCGCCGGCAGCAACGTAAGGATACTGCGGTTCCAGGGAGAGGGCATGGTTTAATACTTCCCGCATTGTCTGATACTGCGGAACGGACACATGTCCGTGAATACCAGGACGTAGCCCTCCTTCGAATCGTCTGGCTCGACTCGATGCATCCGGTAGATAAGCGGTAGCAAATTTGGCTAGTTTGTTGAATTCTGCCGAGTATTGCTTCACCGTCATACTGTCCTGCCGGAGTTGAACGAACTCGTTTTCCCGTTGACGTCGTAGAGGTGGGGGTATAAACTCCTCCTCGAACGCGGCACGAAAAGTCGTCCACGCGATCGCCTCCTCTCCTTGGCCAAGTTAAAGAGATCGTCGATGCACGTCCCACCAGTCGTGCGCGTTGAGGCGAAGCAGTAGTTGGGCACAGGTGACGCGCTTGTCTTCCGGCACTTCGAGGAGAGAAAAATGATCTTCAAGCTCGGCGAGCCAATCTAGGGCCACGATCGGGTCCTCAGTCCCATTAAATGGCGTATTGTAGACCTTCTTGAAGTTGCCAAAAGCGAAGGCAGTCACTTCCTTCGTCCTTGGCGCTAGCGGTGGTTCGACTTCAAGCGCTGGCTGCTCCACTGGTGTAGCTGTCGTTGTGGCAGAATGGTTGGAGGCCAGGGTCTGAACAAGCTGCTGCAGGGTATCTACCTGCTTTTGTTGGACTGAGAGCCGGACCTCTAGGTTGCTCTCGAACTTGGCTTGGCGGGCATCATCCCTCTGTCGTTGTTCCGTGAACATTTGCATCACCTGCTGAAGGGAATCTGATTGAGACATGCCCCGTTGGCTCCGAGAGCTTCCTGAAGTTCCGGAACTGCTCTCCTGAGTCCTTGTCTCGCCTGGCGCCAGCGCTGATGGTTGCGCTTGCGTCGTTCCTTGAAAGGAAGGTAAATTACATCAGGATCATAATGTATTATGGACTTATTGCATGAACGTATCTCATTTTGGCCTTAACGAGTTCAGGAGTTCGCACAGGAATTTATCGTTAAGGAAACTTTTCCAGTTTAAGAGTCAAAGGAACTTTGAATCTATGCTCTGATACCAACATGTCACGCCCCGATCCCGTAGAATCGTTAGTCGTCCCCCGGGCGTGATCGCCGTGCGGGCCTAGGTTGCGCTCCGCACAAGGCTAAGTATTTTTGTTTCGCATAGCGAGCACATATTCAGAGTACGCAGATAATTTGAAACACATATTGAAACATGGAAAAGTTCTCTTTTATTGATAATATGAACATCTATTACAAACTTCTTGAACTTAGTCATAAGGATTGCCTCTGTGGGCTTACAAAAGTGTTGACACAAAATGAGATAGCAGTCCTGTACATTACATCCTTTACTACATCTCAAAATATAAGACCTTGGGTCGGAACGACTGCCTTGCCACGAAGCTGCATGGTTGCTTGGTGGCTAACTTCTTCTTCAAAAGGCTTCTTCTTCAAAATGCTTCTAAGGTGGCACGGTCGAGGCATGCCTACAGCTGGACTGGATTGGGGGTTTGTCTCCTGCTCCTCGCTCGGCTCTCCTTAGCGCGGGGAACCTGTTTCAACGAGGGTCAGTACATCGAAACGTACTGGTGAAGGCAAGCTATCCCAACTATACCAATCAACACGTTGTTTTAATGAAACATGCATATTTGTGGGTTTCTATCTTGCCTTAGTTTATTTTACAGCAAGACACATATATATGGAATCATTGAAATAACTCGCCACCGTTCGGTGACATTTACCTGTCCGTCTGAACCACCTGCATAATACTTACCTTGCCTTCCCTATCAAGAAGACACAAGTTAGTAGCAACAGATTTAAATATACAAGGGGGATCACTGGCACGGTGCCATAATAGACGGGCTAGTCTCAGTACGGAGTGCCATGCGACGCATAGATCAGGACATCCCAAGGCATTCCGTCCTATAGCAGGCGACTATCATGAGTTTCGTCCGGATCGGATCGGTGCCGGTGCCCCAGCGACCGTCCGCAGGAACTAAGACCTTGTGCACAAGTTATCCGTGATCAACGCAGTACACTAAGTTAGCAATCGAGGCAAATAAGGGCATATCAGGAGCAGGGCAGTACAGGGCAAGATTTACTTTTGCATAGCCTATCTGTTCAGTTTATGGCATTGAAAATGAGTTCTATACATAGCACAGTTCTAAGAAGAAATATACATTCTAACTTATATTTATGCATATGATGAACATTCCAAACGAGCAAGCATATAAGTAAGTAACCGTTCACAAGTTTCATTTGACAAGCAATATTTTCCAAGTCTATTCCCTTATTATCTTGATATCTTTTAGTTATTTACTTGGTATCGTTTGATCGGGCAAGGCACGAACGCAAGATTTCGATATGAAGACTAGCAAGTAGGGCTAGCTAATCGGGTTGGTAGCCACTCACTTTGGTAGTTGGAAGGAAAAAGGAAAGGAGTGCTTTAGGCGTCTGCTCGAGCGACGACTACAGCTGGTTCACCTGTATTGACACGAACAGCTGATCAGTACTTCTTCCTCTCTCTCCCTTATCGGAATTGAAGTGTAGTCCTAAGAACGAAAGCAATGAAATCCATCGAAACCGTTCAAAAAAACCCAAGCAAATCCGAAAACCAACTCAAGGCACGAAAGCAACAAGCGACAGCAAAATCTAGGCAACAAAGAATACAGCGGAGAGGTCCCTCCTGACTCTGCTGCTAAGTCGATCCTTGGGGCACGGTCCACTGAATATGGGAATCGATTCCGAAGAGACAAATCCATAACGAGAATGAGTTCTTGATTCAATCTATCCCGATCGAACGATACCGTCTTGTATTTCTTAGCCGCGCTCCCCGTATAGGGGGAACGGGGCACCACATATACTCTCTAATTCTATTTTTTGCCTACGGATGACGGATGGAGATCGCACAAATACTCGACTCAGCGCATCTGCTACAATATTCCCTTTGCTTGGAGTGTAGTTGATCAACAAGTCGTAGTCTTTGATTAGTTCTAGCCAACGCCTTTACCGTAGGTTTAGGTTCAACTGAGTAAAAAGATACTTGAGGCTCTGGTGATTAGTAAAAATTGGGTAAGCCACACCATAAAGATAGTATCGCTACAACTTCAGTGCAAACACAATTGCCGTGAGTTCTAGATAATTTGTACGATAGTTATGCTCATACGGCTTCAATTGTCTCGAAACAAAAGTTATCACCTTATTTTGGTGTATGAGCACAGCTCCCAAATCCTGGCATGAGGCATCGCTAAATATTTGGAATCCCATATTCTCGTCCAGTAGTGCAAGTATCAGAGCAAAGATGAGACGCTACTTTAATTCCTGAAATAAAGCATCACAGTGGACAGACAACTCAAATGCAACTCCTTTCTAAGTGAGGCGAGTTAAGGGTGAAGCAATTTTACAAAAGTCTTTCACGAACTGTCTATAGTAGCCCGCTAATCCGAGAAAGCTTCAAATTTTACTAACTAATGTAGGTTACTTCCACTCGACGATGGCTTCAACTTTCTTCGGATAGACTGAGATGCCTCCCGCAAAAATGATATTCCCGAGAAAATATACGCTATTTAACCAAAATTTGCACTTGCTCAGTTTTGCGTATATCTCGTTGTCCCAAATAGTCTGAAAAACGGTCCGTAAATGCTCCTCATGTTCCTCGTTCGTTGAATACACCATGATATCATCAATAAATACTACTACAAACATACAAGGCATGACCAAAACACTCGATTTATCAAATCCACGAAGGCGACAGGGGCATTGGTCAATCCAAACGGCATAACTAAGAATTAATAGTGGTTATAACGAGTGCGAAAGGCTGACTTTGGCACATCATCTGGCTTGATCTTCAGTTGGTGGTAGCCCAAACGAAGATCAATTTTATAGAATACAGATACTCCTTGTAGTTTATCGAAGAGGTCATCGATTATGGGAGGGGGTACTTGTTTCGAACTGTAGATTTATTCAACTCTCGATAGTCAATGCAGAGTTGCATCGAACCATCTTTCTTCTTTACAAACAGTACTGGCAGACCCTAGAGAGATACACTCGAACGGATGTACCTATGATTGAGCAGTTCTTATAGTTGGACCTTCAGCTCCTTCATTTCGATAGGGGCCATTCGATACGTAGCTTTGGAAATCGGCCGAGTATCTAAAAATATATCTATTGTAAACTCTATTTCTTAGTCGGGCAGAATGTCGGACATCTCTTCTAGAAACACACAAAAAAATTCTACCACAACGAAAGTAGACTCTACATTTGCACAATCTCGAAGAGATCTCGAGCGGACGCCAAGTACTTTTTATATCTGGAATATATCATCCGCCGAGCAAACATTGTAAAAATCATTATGCAGGCATTCGACACTTTCGACGCAGGACTGCACATGTAGCAAAATTTTGTCTCGCCAGGTAGACGAAATAAGAATTTTTCCGCACAATCAAAAGTGTCCGAGCAACCGCTGAGTCAATCCATCCCCAGAATGATGTCGTAATCCCTGATGTTTAGAACTATCGCATCAAGTGACAATTTTTTTCCTCTGATACAAATACAGCCGTCATGACAAACTGAGTTAGAAGGCAAGTCCATGACCGATGGGGTACTGATGCTAGGATTTAGGCTTAACGTTGTCTGAGGGAACTCGTATTCTTTGGTGAAACTCGCCGATACAAAACTATGAGTGGCACCAGAATTAAATAGTACTCATACATGAACATTATTGAAAAGCAATATACCTATCACTACGGTATTTGAGGCAAATTCCTTGTCTTACATCGATGCAAATACCTGATCTACGGCACTCGGACGATGCTCTTATTGTTGTGTAGGTCAATTAGGGCGCTTAAGCTGGATTTTGTTGTTGTTAGTGGCGTAGAGGGAAAACATTGGTGTGGCTGATGGAACAATTAATAACACGATGATACTTCTTACCACAAAAGAGGCACTCTCCCCTTAGAACACGATAGGATGTAATGTATGGAATATTATTCGTTTAACCTGGTTCATGGTTTATTTTATGGTTTGGTTCAACTCATTAGAACCTTTGGTCCAACCCTCAAACCTACCATATATAACCCAACATTTTAGCTCTCTCTCTTCACTTCTTCATTCTTCATTCTTTAGTTTTCTCTCCCCATTTCATAGGCAAGTACACCTTGCATGAAAAATAAAGAAATTCTCCATATTATTTTTCCATTATGTTTATTATGTGTTTTTAAGCACTTTTAGTTCTTGGAGTTTTCTATTTTGATGGATGGATTAGTGTATATCTAAATTTCTAAACTTAGGGTTTCGTGGATTTTATGAGTTTTTTTTGGTTTTGATCTATTAAACTTATGTCTTTGAAAACCAATTTTTGCTACATGATAGAGCTTTCAATTTAGAGCATTTTGGCTTTTGGTTTACTTGATTTGGACTTAAAGTAAGATTTTTATAAAGAAAATAAGATTTTAGTTTTTGGATATTTTTTGCCATGGTCGAACCTGCTGTTGGAGAATAAAAAGTTTCCATGCAGCCAGTGAGCATATGCGACAGAGAGTGCCATGCGGCCCGAGAGGGTTATGCGGCCTAACTCTTGCCGTATACTGACAATATGTGTCCATTTTATTAGACGCATGATTGCTCATTTTCACGTGTCCTTGAACACATCATGCTTTCACTCGCTGAATGAATAAAAAATTAGCTAAGTCCAAAAGACCTCCATGCGGCATCGACTCCATGCGGCATTGACTTATATGCGACACCGACACCTATGCGGCCTGGAGAAAATGCAGCCATGAATTTTTTGGGTGCATGGCTCTGAACCGTTGGCACTTATTTATATGATTGTCTTTTTTTTCTGACACACTTTATTGCTTATCACATCAGTCACATCAGTCACTTTATGTCATATCACTAACACTTTATTTATTGTCCGTTACTTCATCACTTATCCCAAGGAGTAGACCTTAACCCTGAGCATGCGGCCAAGTGGTCAATGTATCCCCGACTTCATATGCGACCAGGATTGTCATGAGGCCTGACTTTCCATGCGGCCTAGAGACCCATGCGGCCCTGCTTTTTGAATGAATGTTTCTTGACTCATGTGACCCAATGTGCAATTAGTAATTGGACTCGAATATTGTATCCATGCTGATAACACTTTTTCTTGATAATTATTCATGATTTAATGTGCGTTCAGGTACGACATATCGTGTCACGTATTAAGTGATTATATTTGGGTTATGCATCGAGAATGCCTCCAAATCCCTGAATGCATGATATTATAAATAAATATATTATTTCCCCAGCACAGGCATAATAAGTGAGTCAACAACCAAAGCGTGGCTAGGATATTGATTGTATGAATGTTGCATACACGCTCGGGTGACTCCAGATTTGATTTCCATGGATTCGTATCTAGCATGTCCGTACTTTGTACGACATCATAAAGAAAATTCTTATGTGACCACGTCTTGAGATTTCAAATACAACATATGGCTAATTAAGTAACTAAAAGTGGTAGTAACATTTGGAGGGAAGGGTATCCCGAGATAATGCCAACGAACCTTCCCACGAAGATTCATTCTAAGTGCGCTATGTGCTTGCC